>CP092871.1:55118279-55150601 GCA_030710605.1 Cordylochernes scorpioides | reverse complement strand
TATGTGCGTGTTTTGTTCATAATTAACTTTGAGATCTGCGTGTTTTAAAATCTAACGTCTGTGTGTCTAATGTGGGTAAAATGTAACGTTTTTTTTTTTGGAAGTCTTTAAAGAATAAAAGAATAGAAATGTGAACTCATTGGGAAGTGTCGGTAACGTCTTAAGTCTCTTGTGAGAGTGCAATTAAATTTAGTTTTTTGTAAAAGTTGATATGTAGGTTCGACTGGGATCCAAACTGGGCGATATTAGAGATCGTCCACAGCGCGCTGACCTCAATTTATATTAGCGGATGTGTGGGGGAAAAAACAAGGGGCCCGCCGGGGTGATTCCCGATTTATCTCCCCTCTATTTGCATGTAGCTGAGCTGACCGGCGTCTTTGTCGCGAGGAAATGGGAATATGATCCGAGTCCGGAAGAATGGCGGATGTTTGGGGAAAAGCAAGGTCCTTTTCTAAATCTATCCACCCTCTATTTGCAAGTAATTTGAGTAATGGCGGACGTCTTATCGTCGTGCGGGGAAACGGTCTCCGGCTTCCCTAATTGATTTTTGCTCAACGCCTAATTGTCATTTTAATTGAATCTGCACGTGCTCTAATTGAATTGGGTCTTCTCCCTCCGGCATCGGTTTTGTTTCTTTTTAGTTGATTCGAGTTCCTCTGAGTTTGTCTAAATTTTCAGCGAGAATGTCCCCTAGAATTTCTAGGAGTCTTACGAGTGCTTGACCTATATGGAAGACTGCCTCTCTTGCAGCTGGTAAATTCTATGGGAAGGTAGGGTATAAATTAGCATGTGAACGATGAATAAAAATGGGACGAGTCCATAGGGTAGAAATAGCAGACAAATAACAGAGATTAGGTGAAAAATGGGATATTGACCCATCTTCTCCCATGTTTTTGCCATGAATGGTGGCTCTGGGATATCTATTTGGACTTTTATTAATTGTGGCTGTCCTATGTCGCAATTCTTGTTATCGTGGGAGAATGGCGTAAATCGTTTTTTGGAAAAAATGGTAGGATTTAAATGATTGTCAGGTTCGCAGTTCGCCTGTTTAGTGGTCAATGGTTCTGTTGAAGAAATGTCGGGTGTAGGTGTTTTAAGTGGAAATGTGCAATCGTTTCTCTGTCGTAGGTGGTGTAAATTTGTTATTGTTTGTATTGTGTGTGTGGCATGTTTTGTGTACGAATTTTGTTTATTTCTGTGGGTTGTATCGGTGTCTTTATGGGGAAGTTGGTTGGATTCATCAATACTTCTTTCGAATCGGCAGGTGGGACAGGTTTTTACCTGTTTTGCAATGTCTTGTGTCATGTTCTGCCAATAATACTGTGAAGAGATGAGTCTCGTCATCTTTGAGATGCCTGGATGGTTGTGCTGTGTATGGACGAAGTTGAGAAGTTAGTGAGTGGTTTTGGAACTATAATTTTAGTCACACCTTTTGGGGAGACGGTATGCAGTCCATGGTGATCCATGGTCAAGCAAGATTTTCCCGATGGGGAAGGCTGATGGCTCTTAATGAGGGAGGCGTCTAAAAAGCCACAAAATGGGATACGAGTTACAACGCCCGTTTCATTTTGTTGTACTCCATTTATGCTATGGACCTCATATTCGTATCTCGATAGCCTTAATCTCCACCGAAACAAACTGCCTGACGGGTTTTTGATCTCTTTCAGCCACTGCAATGCGGGATGGTCAGAAAATATCGTAAATTTTCTGTCCATTAGACAGGCGCGGAAATTATCCACACTTTCCACAATGGCTAGGCATTGTAGTTCCGAGTTTGAATAACTTCGCTCGTGTGCACGCAGAGAGCGGCTGAAATTCTGGATTGTGTATGTCTTCCCATCAGGGTAGACCTGTTTGAGTACGCCCGCAATGCCGAGTGTTGAGGCGTTACAGTACACCTGGCATGGCGGACCTTCCTGGTAGAGGTGTAACGTGGGGTGTGTTGTAAGGCTTTCTTTCAGGCTAGTGAACGCTTTCTGGTATTCGTCATCCCAGACCCACATGACATCCATTTTTAGAAGGTTGACAAGTGGCGTCCGCAAGCGGGCGTGGTCTGGAATGAACTTTTTATAAGCGTTCACAGCGCTTAAGAAAGATCGCAATGTTTTTTGATTGTGTGGTTGTTTGGTGACGTGAATTTTTTCTATGTTTTGTGTAGACGGGGTGGTTGTTTCGGCAGTTGTTGTGCATATGTTTGCTGGGTGTTGTCGCCTTTTGGTGCGAGTGTCGCGCTTGTTGTGCTGATTGTGCGTGTTACTGTTGTGTGACGACGTATGTACACGTGTGTGTTTAGTGTGAAAGCCGTCCTGTTGGATGGATACTGTCTGTGTACTGTTGTTAGTGTCATGGTTGTTACGTTGGTTGTGCATGTGACAGTGGTGTGACAACGTGTGGTCACCTATGTGCTCGGTGTGCGAGCTGCCCTGTGATATGGACACGCTTGGTGCATTGTTGTTGCAAGTTGAAGCCGTTGTGGCCTTGTTATTTGAGGGCTTATAAAAAAGGCAATTGGCCTTAGTGAAAAAGTTGTGTGATGCGTGACTAGATTGGTGGCATGTAGGTAATTGTATTTTGATCAATGGATGCGCGCAGTGGTTGTCATGTGCTGGAGGTTTGGGTGCACGGCAAGTCCTTTGGGACATCGCTTGACATTCCCAGTACGTGCATTCATTTGGTACATGGTTAAAATGGTAGGTAGGGGTAGACAATGGGACGCCAAGTTGGAAAATAGTGCCGTTGTTAAAGTCTATGGCTATTTTAAAATGATGGAGGGTATTTACGCTAAGAATTCCAAATGGCAGCGGTGCTTCCACCACGTGGAAATTCTCCTTTCTGGATATTTTACCTATTGTCAGCGGGAGTGCTATATTTCCTATTGTTGTTGCGAGACCGTTGAGGCTCTGTAGCTCTATAGACTGTTCTTTTAATTTTATATTAGGAAGGTGAGTTTTTAACATTTTGTACAGGGTATATGGCACTATATTCAAACTCGCGCCTGTGTCAATTAAAAAGGGGCATGGTAGATCAGGGGTTAGAAACAGTTTCAGCGTCAATTTCTTGACGCCAAAGGGTGGAGATCCTACCTCAGTCCCGAAAATTCGGCTCGGCTGGTGCGTCTCCGGCTTGGGTTGGCTGCGTGGGACGCCTGGCGTGTCGCGTTGGGACCGTTTGCACTGTCCGCGCACTCGGGGGTCGATTTCGGGCCATTTGCACTGCCCTTGTGTTCGAATGTCGAGCTTGTTGGGATGGTACAGTCCACCTACTTGTTTTTTTCTGGATACTGGTGTAGGGATCCGGCATGGTGGGTGGTGATTCCTCGGAGCGGCGCGTCAGATCGCTCGGCCACGTGTCGGCGGCGGCATCTCCGTCCATCTTCCGGCCTGGGGTGGCGGCGTGGGCGTCGTCTGTCCCGCGGGCGGAGCTCCGGTCCTCGTCTCGCCGGGTAGACCTTATTCCTTGGAGGGCGACCGTCAACTGTACAATAATGGCCGCCAGGGTGCGTCGTGATATCTTCTTCTCCGCTAAATCGTCGCCGTTACTCTTCGCTACTCGGTCTAGTTTGTTTTCCATTATACATCCTGTCGACTTAATGTGGGATTATCGGTGCGAAATCTTTTGAAGTTGGTTGATAATTGATTGAATTGATGATGGCGCAGTCGTTTGAGTGACAAGTTATGCATACAGGGGAAAATAACGAAAACACAGGGTTGGTTGAGTTGAAAAGGGCTAGTAATCTAGGGAGAAAAAGGAATTGAGGAGTTGGCTATCGACTATCTTTTCCATAATTGAGAATTGACTTATCTGAGGTTTGCGGAGATGGGATTTTGCTCCAAGCTGGTCTCAAGGCGGTCCAGGTGCTAACTCGATCCTGTCCAGTTCACCACTCGGTGCTGTCCAAGTCCCAACTCGATCCTGTCCAGCGTCCAACTAACTATTCTTCGTTCCCGATTTAAGAAGAAAATTCTTTAGGCTTCTCATTGGCTGGTCCTTTGTGACGTGTAATCTTTCTATAGGTTCCTAGCTAATGGCCTACTCTCTGATTGGTCTTTGCTAATTCTTTGTTCTCTGGACATGTGCTGACCTGACCAGGAAATGCTAGGTTCTTGAACTCAGTTTTATGAGTTCCGGGATAATAAAACCTGCTAATGATTGCTTCCTCTTTGTCAGTCCTTCTCTCCCAGATTCTTAAGCCTTGTTTTTATTCAAATCTTTTAAAACATACATTGCATACATATTTGGGCGGGTTTGCATCCAGTTAAGTACAAATTATGACATTTATATATTCGAATCGATACATTTCAAAAAGTTAATTTATATTCGAATTGATACATTCAAGAATTTTATTTATATTCGACTTAATACATTTCAAAAGGTCAATTTAAAATCGAATTGATATACATTTCAAAAAGTTAATTTATATATTCGAATTGATACATTGAAGAAGTTAATTTATATTCGATTTGATGTACATTTCAAAAAGTTCATTTATATTCTAAAGGATATACATTTCAAAAAATTCATTTATATTCGATTTGATATACATTTCAAAAAGTTCATTTATATTCTAATGGTATACATTTCAAATAATTCATTTATATTCGAATTGATACATGTTTGAAAGTTCATTTTTCGATTAAAAAAATAATAAGAAGCTCTTTTTAAATAAATAACGTTCGAAAGTAAGTAAGAAAGAAAAATTAATATATGTATATCATATAAGATAATGTTAATTGTAGTATTTTAAATAATTACAGCTCTCTTTAAAGCAACAAAATAATTATTTATTGCATTTAGCAGGAAAAGAAAAACTAGGAATGTCAAACAAAACGTTTTTAGGTTAATCAACCAGCAACCACGTACCGGTTAGTTCCTATTCTAAATCTAGCTTTCACACAGAGTATTGAAAAATAAAATACGACAATCCCTCCCCTGTGTGGAAGCTTCTATCAAACAAGTCCGAGAGAGTTTATACAGTTTTTATGTTTCTCCTTGGGAAGTTTCTTTGTTAATAGGTCCGCTTCCATTTCGTCACTCCTAACAAATTCAAGGTCGATTGTTCCTTCTTCCAAAGCATCTTTTATAGAATACAATTTCGGTTTATATGTTTCGTCCGGGAAGTTATTTTTTCAGATTTAATCCACTTGATAGCAGATTGACTATCTGTTTTAAGCGTTGTAGGAAATTTCGCATCCTTACATAGTTCTTCTAAAAGTCCTTTAATCCATTTTACTTCGCAGATCCCTTCGCATATCGAAATCAGTTCGGCTTCGCATGTAGACAGAGCCACCAAACTTTGTTTCTTGCTTCTCCAACTGATCAGGTTGTTTCCCAGTTTAACTGTGTATCCGGGATAAGACTTTGCGTCACTTGTTGAACACCAGCTTGCATCTGTGCTGACAAGAATGCTATTTTCTGATGGCTTGTATCTTAACATTTTATCTCTGGTGCCCTTCAGATATTTATATATTCTCTTAACTCCTGTTAAATGTACTTCTCTTGCATCATTGCAAAATCGGGATAAATTGCTCACATTAAAAGAAATATCTGGACGAGTTCCGGTTGCCAAATACATCAGGAATCCGATCATCTCTTGATACAATGTCCTGTCTACTGGTTTGGAGTCTTGACATTCATCAAAACTTTGGTCTCGATCTCCCGGAGTTTGTACAATGTTACATTCTCCAAGTGCAAATTTCTTCAAGATTTTATCGATATAATGGGCTTGTGATAGATCAAAACCGTATTCTGTTTTCTTTATCTCTATACCAATGAAAGGTTCATTCTCCCCTTTTTCTTTTAAAGCAACAAATTTTCCTATCTCTGATGCTAGTTTTTCATTAAAGGTTTTATCCGTTCCGGCTATTATTAAATCATCCACGTATAAACCCAATATTCCATATTCCTTTCCTTTTCTAAAAATGTACACACATGGATCATATCGCGATCTTTCCATACCCAGTTGTATCAGTATCTCGTTGATCTTTTTATTCCAACAGTGTCCCGATTGTGGAAGTCCATATATACTTTTTAACAATTTGCAAACTTTGTCTTCTTCACCTTTTTCAACAAATCCTTCCGGCTGTTTCATAAAAATAGTTTCCTTCAATTCTCCGTAAAGGTAGGCGGTCTTCACATCATATGATGTTATAACCAAATTCAACTGAGCTGCTAGGGCTACAATTGCACGAAGACTTTCTTTTCTGATCACTGGTGAAAATGATTCCTCATATTCTACGCCATATTTTTGATTACAACCAATAGCAACTAATCTAGCTTTTCTTCTATAAACACCTTCACTAGGCGCACTCTTCATGCTAAAGATCCATTTGCAGTTTATGATCTTCATATTCTTTTCTCTTTGAACGAGAGTCCATACCTTATGCTTGTTAATAGAGTAAAGTTCTTCTTTCATTGCTTCGAGCCATTCATATTTATTCTCGCAGTTAATCGCCTCCTCATAATTTTCGGGAATACGTTCTTCTGGTTCTAATATAAAATTCACGTTATTTCTTTCTTTTATTCTTTGCGAACGTCGAACGCCTCGTTCAAGCAATTTTATTTCTTCTTCTCTCAGTTTTGCTCTGTGTTTTTCCTCTGAAACTTCTTGTGTATCTCCCTTTTTGCGACCTGACCTTACAATTCTTTCCTTGTTAGGTTCGTCTAGCGTGGGAATCGTTTCTTCATTTAGTTCTGAGGTTTCTGGACGCGTCCGATGGTCGATTTCAATATCATCCTCTTCCTTTTTATATGAAAAATGGTCGTAATTTGTGTCCTTTTGAAGATTTTTTGCATAATCAATTCCTTTCTCATTTTCGACAAATTTTACTGATCTTACTTCTTCTATTTTCTTAGTGATTATGTCATACACTCGATAAGCCTTTCTTTTCAGAGAATAGCCTACAAAAATACCTTTTCGACTTTTAGGCATAAATTTACTTCTATGTTGTTGTGTAATGGGCCAAAACGCCAAACAACCGAATATTCTGAAATGTCAAATGGAGGGTTTTCTTCCTTTCCATTTCTCCATTGGTGTATCAAGCTTGATTGACCTATGTGGAGTACAGTTTTTGACATATGATGCAGTAGCGACTGCCTCCGCCCAGAAAGCCATGGGTAATCCTGAATCAAACAATAATTTCCTTGCTGTTTCAATTAGGGTTCGGTTTACTCTCTCCGCAACTCCGTTACTTTGTGGCGAGTAGGTGGTGGAGAGTTGGTGGTGTATTCCATTTTTAATTAAGAAATTCTTGAATCTGTGATTAGTGAACTCTGTGCCATTATCAGTTCGCACATCCTTTATTTTCAGGTTTAGCTCATTTTCCGCTCTTGCCTTAATTTCTTCAAACTTCCCCAAAGTTTCATCTTTGTTTTTCAGAAAGTAGATAAAGGTTCTTCGGCTGAAGTCATCAACCAGAACAAAAAAAGTATTTTGATCCACCTAGAGATTGGTAAGGCATTGGACCACATAAATCCATATGCACCAATTCAAGGGGTTTGGTTGTACAGTTGGTGGTAACGGGATGGTAAGGTTGTCGAGTCAATTTCCCCATTATACAAGCTTCACATTCTGGCAAGTTCTTAAATTTAACAGTAAACCTCAATACCACATTCCGTTGAATTATCTCTTTCATGTACGCTTCGTTCAAATGATTCAGTCTTCTATGCCACAAGCTGATATTGTCCTTTGAGAAATCATCTTTTGTGGTCATGACATTCTTTGTCTTTTCCGAGTATTCATCTCTGGACCTTGTTTCCATTACATACATCCTATCCTGGATTTGAGCCTCTGCAATTAAATCATCCTGTTCATTGTAAATCTTTGCTCCATCTCTATTGAAAATTACAGTATTTCCTTTGTTAGTTAATTCGTATATTGATAAAAGATTAGACCTTAAGTTAGGTACATGCAGAACTCCTTTAATTTGAACATTCTCAATTCCGTTTTCGGTACAAGTAGAACCTTGATATCACCTTTAGCTGTAGCATGTGTAACTTTACCTTCTTCTGACAAATTTATCTCGCTTTCATAAGGCATTACATTTTCCATCCAGTCCAAGTGTGGGGATAAGTGCATAGTACACCCTGACTCAAGACACCAGGTTTTTATCTGACTATAAATATTTGAGGAGTTTTCAAAAACTCGATCTGTGCTGGTATTGAAAGTTTGTTCCGCAGGCTTGCTTGAGACGGTATTCGCATTATTTCTGAAATTTTGTTTGTTATAGTTCGTATTTGAATTTGCATTTCTTTTCCCATGTTGTTCTTGAGTTCGATTATTTTTGAACCAGCAATCTTTAGCTAAATGTCCTTTTTTAAGGCAAACAAAACACTCCTTTTGTCGATTCTGTTGATAGTGATTTCTTCTGTCTTTACTTCTGTAAGCCTGTTCATTTTCATCAGAATGACTCCCATTCATCTTAGAATTCATTCGATTCTCTTCCTCTCGAAGTGACTGCCGAATTTCATCAAGAGTTAAGTCTCTTCTAGTTCTCAGTACAACAGCGATCTTTTCCAATCTTGGATGGATACCTCGCACAATATGAAACGCTAGTTCTCTTTGGGATATTTGGTGTCCGAGTGAAGAACTTTGAGAGGCAATATTTTTGGCTCTAGCCATATATTCGTTTATGGATTCATTATTTTTCATCTTGATATTCTTAAGTTCAAGTCCAATATCAATGATCTTATCTTCTAGGTTGCCCGTGTAGATTTTTTTTAATTCATCCCATACTTTCTTTGCTTTAGTTTCATCTAGAAACATTCCTGCTTGTTCATCTGATAGAAGTGTAACTATAATTCCAAAGGCTTCGTCATTCTTTTCACTCCATATTTGCCAAGCGACTTCATCTTTTATATCAGGCTCGGGATCCGAAATTACGCATTTGAATAATTTCTTTCCACGTAAAAGTGCTACGACTTTTAAAGCCCAAATCGGATAATTTGTTCCTGTTAAAGGTTCAATTTTTGTCGTTGACGAAAAATTGCAATCCATTTTAGCCTTGTTTTTCAACTTTTTAAAATTAAACAATATAGTTTAAAATTCAAAAATGTTTTTTTTTCAAACCTTCTATTTAAAACTTTCTTTTATCAATATAATTCAAATTCTATTGAAACATATTTCAGAATTTACATACGTTGATGCAGAAGAGATCTTTGTTTACCAATTAGAATAAACGTATCAAACTTCTGATAAAATATTTTCGCTTTTTCTCAAGTTTTAAATTGAACCACGCTCTGCTACCATAAATTGTAGTATTTTAAATAATTACAACTCTCTTTAAAGCAACAAAATAATTATTTATTGCATTTAGCAGGAAAAGAAAAACTAGGCATGCCAAACAAAACGTTTTTAGGTTAATCAACCAGCAACCACGTACCGGTTATTTCCTATTCAAAATCTAGCTTTCACACAGAGTATTGAAAAATAAAATACGACATATATTTTAATAAATATATATATATTTTAATTTAAAAATTAGTAAAAAAGAATAAAAATATAGATAAATATTATAGAAAAAAATAATGTAGATAAAGATCACAAAGAAAAATAAGATAAAGATTCTATAGAAAAAACAATTAAAATATAAAGAAGAAGAATATAAAAGTTCTAAAGAAGAAATAAAATCCCTATATATAGTCACGACCGTCTTTCCTCATCGGCCTCTGTCACGGATGCGCGCGCACAGGGAGGTCACGTGCTCGCCGGCAGCCAAAAAAAAAAACTCCCTCGAGCCGGATTTGAACCAGCGACCTAAGGATCACCGTTGTAACATCTACAGTCCTCCGCTCTGCCAACTGAGCTATCGAGGGATACAAACTGTATGAATAAGTTTACCTTATAAAGTCAACTAATCCTATTTCTACACACACAAAATGTACTCATACATATATTATATTATATTATATTATATTATATATATATAGTCACGACCGTCTTTCCTCATCGGCCTATGTCACGGATGCGCGCGCACAGGGAGGTCACGTACTCGCCGGCTCCCTCGAGCCGGATTTAAACCAGCGACCTAAGGATCACCGTTGTAACATCTACAGTCGAGTAAAACACGGGCGTTGCCCGGGTCATTCGGCTAGTAAAGATTATAAAAAGAAGAATATAGAGATGAAGATTGTAAAGAAGAGAAGAATATAGAGTTAAAGTTTATAAAGGAAAGGAATATATATATAAAAAGATTATAAAGAATAAGAATATTCAGATAAATATTATATAAAGAAGAATAATATATTTTAAAATAAAACTACAACCTTTCGCAATAAAAGAAACTTATTGCGAAAGGTTGTAGTTTTATTTTAAAATTTGTAGCGCAATTTTTTCGTTTACTTCAAGAAGAATATAAATGAAGATTATGAAGAATATAAAGGTTCCAAAATAGAGATCCAAATAAGAGTTCAAGAGGATTCCAGCCACAATAGAAGTGCTAGATGAGATTGTAAGATTGATCAATTGACTTTCCACTTAGAGAAAGCCTGGATAGGATTGATCAATTGGCTTTCCACTTAGAGAAAGGCTGGATAGGATTGATCAATTGGATTTCCACTTAGAGAAAGCCTGGATAGGATTGATCAATTGGCTTTACACTTAGAGAAAGCCTAAATAAGGTTTATTAATTGGCATTCTATTTTAGAGAAGACCCAGTGTTTACCGAGAGAAGGCCCAGACCGTCCAGTGGTCAAGAGGAACCAGGAGAATTTTCCCGCCTGTACTTCGGTTCAAAATATATGACCCCGGACTTTGATTAAAAGGGGAACATGTTGTATATAGTATAATCTGTGTAAATATAAAGATCCGGCAACACTGTTGGTTTAATAAATTAAGACACAATAAATATGTAATTCATCTAGCGTGTGGCTGTATTGCTTGGCTATATATATATTTATAGACTGTAACTATATTATAAATATATGTTTAAATAAGGTTAAATGTTAAATAGAAACCAATAACCTATAAAACAGTAAGTTAAAAAATATTAATTTTTATTATTTTTTTAAAATATTAATTAAAACGTTTTATTATTTTGTGTTAGCGATTACTAATTTTTTTTCAGACCTTTGTATTCAATATGTCTTTATCAAAACCAAGTGGCAGTGAAACTAAACGAAAAATTGCTGACGAACATAGGAATTTTCTAGAAAAGTGGGAATTAGAGTATTTTTGCTCTGAATTAAAAGATAAAATCATCTGCTTGATATGTAATAATGCTATTAGTGTACCAAAATTATATAACATTAAACGTCATTATGAACAACATAAATCAAAATATGATACCTACGAAGGTTTAATGAGATAGGAAAAGGTAAAATAATTCAAGTTGGGAATGAAAAAAACAACAGTTTATGTTTACTAAAGTATCACAAGCGAGTGAAGCGGCGGTGCATGCAAGCTACGTTTTATCGGAGATGATAGCTAAACACTCAAAACCTTTTAATGAAGGTGATTTCATCAAGGAAAGTTTAATTAAAGCTGCAGAAATTGTTTGTCCTGGAAGCTTGAAGACGTTTCAAGCAATATCTTTGTCTCGAAATACCGTTGTGGAAAGAGTTACTGATATGGCCAGAAATTTAAATGATCAGATAAAAAAAATCATCTTGTTTCGAAGCATTTTCCATTGCATGTGATGAGAGTACGGACATTGGGGGCGTAGCTCAGTTAGCTGTTTTTTTTCGAGCTTGCGACACGAATTTCAACATTTTTGAGGAATTATTGGAACTAGTACCGATGCATGGCACTACTACAGGAGAAGATATATTTAATTGCGTTTATGATCTTCTGCAAAAATACAATTTACCTCAATCAAAATTGAATTCTGTAGCAACAGATGGAGCTCCTTCAATGACTGGAAAAACCAACGGTTTCGTAGCATTACTGCGAAAAAAACTAAGTGAAATTTCTGATGGTTCCAATATTCATCATACGCATTGCATTATACATCAGGAAGTATTATGTACGAAGGTAATAAAAATGGAAAATGTGTTGACACCTATCAAAAAATTCATCAATTTCATAAGATCTCGAGGTTTAAATCAGCGACAGTTCTCTCTGTTCTTAACTGAATTAGAAAGCGAATATTCAGGTTTATCATACTATACCGAGGTACGTTGGCTATCATGCTCCAAGGTTCTCAAACAATTTTGGGACTTGAAAGAAGAAATATGTCAGTTTTTAATAACCAAGAATCAAGACACTTTGTTTTCTGATCAAGTATGGTTGCAAGATTTTTCCTTCATGGTTTACATAACAAAACACTTGTCGGATTTAAATTTGAAACTGCAAGGAAAGGATCAGATCATTACCAACATGTGTGACCAAGTTAATGCATTCAAATGTAAGCTAGTTCTTTGGGAAAAGCAGTTGAAAAACGAAGATTTAATGCACTTTCCGACATGCAACATGTACAAATCAAGTTTAGGTGAAACTGCATCGTATCAAAAATATGCGGAAAATATTTTAAGTCTTAGAAATGAATTTGAAACAAGGTTTTCTGATTTCAAATCTTTGGAAGGCAAGGTTACTTTGTTTTCTACGATTTTCTCGATAAATATAGAATCAGTACCTAATCATATGCAAATGGAGGTAATAGATATCCATCCAGTGCGATTTAGATTTAAAGGCAAAATTCATTTAAGTTGGCGTTTCTGAATTTTACAAATATTTGCCAGCCAGATTTGAAAACACTCGAAAATTAGCATATGAAATTATGTCCATGTTTGGAAGTACTTATCGGTGCGAGCAGTTATTTTCACTTATGAAAGGAAATAAGTCTCCAATCAGATCGATAATTACTGACGTTCACCTTGGGTCAGTTTTAAAATAATCACTGCGAACAAGATTTCCCCCGAAGTAGGAAAGATGGTAGCAGAAAAGAGATGCCAAATATCATGGAGAAAATATTAACTTTACTTTATTTTTTCTTATTAGTATTTTTTTAAAATAAGCCTACATAAATGTTACTATAAAAAATTAAATACTTGTTTTCTTTTTTTTTGCGGCCCACATAATCTTATTACTTTTTTATTTGGCCCGTGTTAGGATTTGAGTTTGACATGCTTGTTGAAGAACACTAGCACGTGACTTCCCTGTGCGCGCGCATGTCTGCCAGCGAGAGCAGTTTCACGCGACCGCCCGCTAGCGAGAGAAGCTTTTTCTTAATTACAATGCAAATCGTTAACTATATTTACAGGTTTCTATTTTATAACTATTTCACATATTTACAATATGCATGATGATATTGGAAACAGATTACCTAGTTGTAACATATAAATTAATATACACTGGTGGTTTTTATTCGGACTGCGGCTGGCGTTTTCCGGAGACCCTAGTCAAGTTGGTGCTTCTTCCGATGGCCCCATTAGATCTTGATGGAAATACTTAAACCCTGGGAGAAAGTTAGAGTTTAGAATTCGTAAATGTATTCCTTTGTTTATATATATATTTTTTTTCTCATGTTCTATTTTTAAATATATTTTAGTTTATTTAATTTTGACCAGAATAAATTGGCCACGTGTATAAACAATAAGACTTAGTTGTTGTTTGTAATGAAAAATAAATCTGAAGCTATCCAGCATTCCTGAGACAAAAACTCTGGCCTTCATCTTCATTCTTATCTCCATGTTTTGTTCAGAGGTGATAAACCAGATGTATTATTTCGGTAGACGAGTGGGTAAAAACCTCGATTCCCGACAGCCATGAATAACCTTCACATATTATTCATTGTTGAAAATATAATAAATTAGGTTGCTCTTTTGAGCGGCACCTAAGAGTGATTTTGGAACAAGCACGTATTTAAGAAAAGGAACCGCTTGTTCTCGTTTGCTTATATATAAGTTTATACCAAGCCCTTTCTTTCTTCTTTCCCCCTATTTGATACATTGTAAATAATATTGCTGATTATTGTTACTATTATTGTGTTATTTCTGTATATACTCTAGTCTTTCGGAGAATCTGTATAAGACCAAAAGGTCTTAATAAAGCTTTTTGTTGTTTTGTTGTATTTTGGCTTAGATGTACAATAAATCATATCGATAATATTCAAATCTATATCATAAATAATGGGTGTGAAATTTTTCATTACTGAATAAGGAGATCACGTATCACATCCTTATATATATCCTAAAATCATCTTAGTTAAGAGGAAAACAAATTGAAACAATTAAAAAAAAAAATTTAAGATTAATTTTTCACTGACCTTCTTTATGTGATGAATACATATTGGAAGGGCTCACCACTGATGTCCTGGCCCTCCACACACACAGAAAGGACAGTAGGAAGTTGTCTATATATAAAAAATGAATGTGTGTCTGTTTGTACTCGATAGATTAAAAAACCATACATCCAATCGCCGTGAAACTTCGGGAAGTTGTTTACTATACTACCGGGAAGGTTTCTGGTTTGAATTTGATTTGAAATAAATATTCGTCGCAATTTTATTTGCAAATTTTCTACTTTTACTCGCAATCAGCGCCTCTCGCGGTTTTGGTGAAATTACAATTATAAATTGTAAAAATGCTAAAATGTGTGTTGTGTGTGTGTGTTCCAAGTATAATGAATTTAATATTTAATTTGAAGATTTAGTAATATAATTTTCCAATTACTTTGTGAAAACCTTGACATTTCAATATTATTATATATTATAAGAAAAAATCTCATTTGAAATTTAATAAATGTTCTCAAAAATTATGTGTTTCAAAAATATATTTAAACGTATATAACAATCATTATATAGTTTATAAATATATATATAGGTTTATAACTTTCAATTAGACATTTTAAATTTATTAATTTTCATTAAAATTTAGACACTTTCATTTTTTATTTTATTTATTTATTGTTACAAAAGCACGAAGTCCAAAGGACTATTGTGCTATGCTAGTATTATTTACATATATATGATTAAATATTTACACGATGGATTAGTAGTGTTTTGTAAATTATTGTACAAATAGTTCTAAACTTAACAAAGTTTTCATAAGTTAGAGTATATACACAAAGAGGATTTGGTAATGTTTCAAAGTATCTACATACAATTTGATTAGTCAGAGGGCAAGTTAAAAGAAGATGCTCTGGTGATTCAACATCTAAGCGGCATTCACACGTTGGATTATTGATAGCATTCAGTTTGAATAGGAAACTTAAGAAGGGTCCTTTGCCTGTTAAGAATAAAGTAGTGAATTTATCAGAAGAAATGAAATTTGGGACAGCAATTGGAAAGAATTTCTTGAACAGTTCATTAGATTGAGAAAGATAAAACTTAAATTTTAGATTCAGATATAGTTTATTTAATTCTTTGTGAAGGGTTTTTTTGAGTGTTCGATCTGTGAGAGAATTTGTCATATTATACTTTGTTTGTGATAATTCAAGATAATCGGACAGTAAAGGAGTTTTCGCTAGTTTATGTGTGATGTAAGAAGATGAAGTCCTATAAGCATGAATGCATCTAATAAGAATTTGATATTGTATTGAATTCAACTTGGATCTTTTTGATGCAGTGATAAAAGGAAACCAAATATTAGATGCATAGCTTATTGTAGAGCGTATCATAGCTTTATATAAGATCAATCTACGCTGAGTATCAATGCCCCAAGTACGTGCACATAATGAGAATAATATATTCTTAAGTTTCGTAGCTTTCATAATTATATTGTCAATATGTGTTCCAAAATTAATCTTATTCCTTTGTCTATGATTTTTAAAAATAACTCCCAAAATTTTAACAGTTTCTTATAGTTGAATTATTTTTCCATCAAAATTAATGGGCAATTTTTCATAGTTATGTAGATAGAGTATACCTGTTTTGTTTGGACTTAGTGAAAGTTTTACCTTTTCACACCAGGCTTTGATTTTTATTAGACATTTGGTAATATTGTACTGAAGATCATAGATGTTTGAACTCCATACCACAAATGTCACATCATCCGCGAAAGCAATTACTCTAGCGAAACTTTCGTTAAAAGATAAGTTGAAATCATTAAGTAATATATTCCAAAGAATAGGAGAAATAATACCACCCTGGAGACATCCCTTATTTATCTTTCTTATAAACTTTACATTAGTATATTTAAACTCTACACTCCGGTCTTCAAAGTAAGAATTAATTATTTTTATAAGTACCGCTGGAAAATTTGCCTTTTCCAATTGTTGGAGAATTGCTGGATGCCATGCGTTGTCGAAAGCTCCGCTGATGTCCACTGTTACTATTGCCGTATTTTCTGTTTCTCTTTTCTGAAGACTTAATTTAGTTATTTCTTTTAAAGCAGAGATTGTTGATTTTTCTTGTGTAAATCCATGTTGAGCAGGATGCATAACATTATTACTATTAATATGATTTAAAAGTTCAATATGAATTAAACTTTCAAAAAATTTACCTATATTAGAAGACAAGCTTATAGGGCGGTAGGCTTTCGGATCTTTATAATTTTCTTTATTAGGTTTTTTTTTTATAATCATTACTGCTGACTTTCTCCAGGCCTCCGGATAATAATTAAGTCCAATACAAGCATTGAACAATTTTGTTAACACAGGAGATATATGATGAACTGCCGTTTTGATCATCTGATTGCTTATATGATCTATTCCTGGAGCCTTGCCATTTTTGAGTTTTTCAATTATTGAACAGATTTGAATATTATCAAAATAAATGATTTTATCATTAGAAAAAGTATAACTCTTGCCTCTGATTAATTTATGATAGTTTGTGTCAGAAGATTGAGTCTTTCGGAAATAGAGAAGAGAGAAGATTTATCATTTCTGATTCGAGCACATCTTGAGCTACATTTAGAATTGGTAAATAAAAAGACCTAGGAGAATTTTTTTGTTTAAAAGTTTTATAAGTATTACCAAAAGGAGATGTATTTTCAACTTCCTCCAGGAATACCCTCCAGCTTACATTTCTTGTTTTTTCAATACTATTCATATACTTATTTCGTATTTCTTTATACATTTTTTCATCAACTAGCTGTCTATTAGACCGTTTACCCCGATAATATAGATTTCGAACATATTTAAAATGATTTTTAAAAAGTTCCAGTTCATCCGTCCACCAGTTAAATGGATTATTATTTGAATATTTTGGTTTTACTCGTAGAGATGCATATGCAGCTTCAATTAATATGTCAGTTATGAGAGAAACTACACAGTTTATATCGTTTATATTTACTATTTTACCTAATTTCATCGTTGCCTCATTTATCCTAGACACCTTGATTGCCTGCTCATATTTTTGCCAATTGGCTCTTTTTTCTTGAAAATACCATGTAGAATTATTTTCATGTAATAAACTTTCTGTTTCCAGACTAATGTCGAATGAGATTGCGTGATGGTCTGTAATTAGCGAAAGATTTAACGTTTTCCATCCATTAACAAGTACATGAGCATGACTATTAGTAATAGTAAGATCTATTATACTTAATCCTCGACATGTTATGTTTCGATTGTTATGTATGAGCATATTGTGAAAATCAATTATAGGTTGAAGTCTTCTACCGTTTTGATTAATAATATTATCAAACCACATCTGACTTCGAGCGTTAAAATCTCCAACTAAAATCAATGGATTTGTGTTAAAAAAATTAATTAATTTATCAAGGAATTGAACATGACAGGTATCCATTTTATTAGGGTGTATATAAATATTTGAAAGTATAATTTTTGCCGTTTAGTATTTTGTACTGATATAGTGGTTGCAAATGAATTTGAAAACTCTGTAATTAATTTACATGATAAGAAAGGGTTTGTAACGATTGTTGCGGTATATATTGGAACTCCCGGTATATTTGCATAATATATTTTTGAACGCATATTAAAGATTACTTCATTATTTATTCTATATGGTTCTTGAACTATAATCATATCATATTTTTCCTTAGAAATAAATTCCCTTATTTCATTATTAACCAAATTGCTTTTCCGCGTGTTTTGTTGTAGAATTTTTAATTTGGACATTAACCAAAAAACAAGAATAAATCTATTCTAATCCAAAGTAACAATATCATGATCTAAATCTACATAACATGTTCTCTTTGTATCTCATATTTCATTTGTTGAAGGAACACAGGACATAATTTGTCATTAGAACGATGATTATTGCTATTCCTATATTTAGGATGTGTAGAGCAATTTATGCACTTCGGTAGATATTGACAGTTTACATGTTGGTCATTGTCTCCGCAATTTTTACATTTTATGATGTTACATGAATTTTTGCTATGACCATAACTAAAACAGTTTTGACATTGACGTACAAGCACCTTATCCTTCATATATGTAACCTGTATTTCTGTATATATACGTTGTAATTTCTTCATAATTTGGTATGTTGCCGGGGAAATGCGGAGAACAACATCCTGTACGTCAGTATTTGATCTCATAGCGAACAGAACCTTTATCTTCTTCTTTCGACCTTCTAACTCTGGGTTCATATTGCAAAAAAGCGAAGGCAATTCCTTAATATCTGTAGATTTAGTGATTGACTTAAGAACAATTGTAGGATCTAGTGGTTTTAGTGCATAAATTAATGCTTTTTGATTTACTCCATCAATCTTTTTAAACTCTTCAATCAATGTATTCAAATTTTCACCTGAATCAACTTTAAGTATTACGCCAGATTTTGATTTTATTATTTTATTTATTCTGACTTTAGATATCTCATTTCTCATCTTTTTAATACCATTATTTACTTCGCCTAATACATCAGCCGGGCAAACATTTAACTTGGATTTAAATATTATTGTTTTATCCGTTACGTTTTGATTTTGCATAACTATTTTATCGTCTTCACTAGTAACTCTCGTAGCTTGAGCATTATAAAATTGACTTGAAGGAGATATTTTTTTATTGATTCGTCCAGATTTCCAAGTCTATTACAGATAGAGCCATTAATTACAGCGATATCTCCCATTGTATCCATCAATATATTCAATTGCTTTAGCAAACCCTGAACAATTGTAAGATCATTTTGATTTATGCTTTTATTTGTAGATGAGTACTTAGATTTTAATGTGTCAGCAATTTGTTCCGAGATGATATTATGCTGAATCCTACACTCCTCAGTACGTTTTTCAATTTTATCGACCATATTTAAACTTGACTTATGCAAATTTCAAAGCAAAAATTAATTAATCAGGTATCGCAAAAGCGGCACCCTACTATTTCTTAATATAAATTTCGATAAATTTTAACTAATATGAATTTAGAGATAGTTTAAATGTGTGTGTGTGTGAAATTAAGTCAATATTTACTGTTGTGTTTTAACTTTAAAAGCACACAAAAAATATAATAAACTTGAATTTGTTTATTCAAGTATCAAAAAACAAAGCTTTACATATAGAACAAATAAAAATTAAGAAGAAGAAAGAAACATTTTAGGAAAAGGCAAAAACAAAAACAAAAGTACTGGTCAAAAAGAAACATTTAAAATCATAGATTAATATCTTCAACACTTCCCCTTAATCAGATTTCAAATGTCCCTCATACCCAGTAGATATCTCAGCATTTGGAAACGCGGCTTAGGGAGCCCTTTGGTCATAATGTCAGCAACTTGATCTTTTCCAGAAATATGTTCTACATTGAAAATACCTTCTTGATACTTTTCTCTCACAAAATAGTGCCTTACTTCTATATGTTTGGTTCTCTTATTAAATTCAGGATTTTTGATCAATTTAATTGTACTTGCATTATCAACATATATGGCAATAATGAGTAGATGATCATTTGTTTTTCTGAAGAATAAACAGGGGTCAGCTGTACTTTCCTTCAGACATCTTTCTTTCATGAAGTTGACTATTTTCTGATTCCAGCATCTTGGTGACTGTTTAAGTCCATAGAGACTTTTCTTCAATTTCCATACAAGATCTGTTCCATTGTTGAATCCTTCAGGTTGTTTGATATAAATTTGATCTTGTAAGTCTCCATAGAGAAAGGCTGTCTTTAGGTCAAACTGTATCAATTTTAAGTCTTCATTAGCAGCAATTGCTAAAAGAGTTCTTATGGTGTCATGTCTTGCCACAGGACTAAATGTATCTTCATAATCTATACCCTTCTTTTGTGCAAACCCTTTTGCCACCAGTCTTGCCTTATATCTTGTAATCTCTCCTTTAGAATTCAATTTGGTCTTTGATACCCATTTACAATCAATTGGTTTTTGGCCAGGTGGTAATGTTGTGCATTCGTATACATCATTTTCCGTTGAATAATTCATTTCTTCATTCATTGCTTCTTTCCAAAATTGTGCATTTGGAGAATCCATTGCTTCTTTGTATGTCTTGGGTTCAAGACCTTCTGCAATATTTATTTCAGCATCAATATACCTTTGAGGCTTTGATATATTTGATCGATCTCTTAAATTGTATACGTCTGATGTTTGAACATTGCTTTCAATTTTCTCAATATCTTGAGTATCATTTTGTTCATCAATCTGATTACTTGAAAGTTCCTTATTTCTCTTTTCAATATCAAGGCTAAATGTTGGTATAGCTTCCTTGAATATTACATCCCTACTTTTGACAACTTTGTTTGAGTTCGGCATCCAGATTCGATACCCATCCTTGTTACTGCAATAACCAACTAAAATACCTTTTTCGCTTTTGGCATCTAACTTTCTTCTCTTTTCATCAGGCACATGAACAAAACATTCAGTTCCAAATATTCGAAGATGATCAACTGCTGGTTTTTTATCAAACCATAGTTCATAAGGTGTCTTTCCCTCAATTTGTGTTGGTCCTGTTCTATTCAAAACATATGTAGCAGTATTAACTGCCTCTGCCCAAAGCTTTAGGCTCATATTTTTGGCATATATCATTGAACGAGCTGCTTCAATTAAAGTCCTGTTTTCCCTTTCCGCTGAACCATTCTGTTGTGGAGTATATGGCATTGTGATCCTATGATTAATACCATGCTTGTTTGTAATTTTTGAGGTTTCTTTATTTACAAACTCCTTTCCTCCATCTGTGAGAATTTCTTTCACTATATGTCCAGTAGTCTTTGTTTCCAAGAGAAATTGTTCTAGCTTTTCAATGACTTGTGACTTTTCTTTTAGGAAATACACTGATCGGTATTTTGTAAAATCATCTTTGAAACACACAAAGTATCTCATCCCTCCTTTCGAAACCTCCTGCATAGGGCCACATACATCTACATGAATTAAGTTTCCAGGTTGAGTAGAAGCATATTGTTCTCTTGATCCAAAACTCAGTCTATGTTGTTTGCCATAAATGCATGCCTCTCAAGGTTCATTGTCCATGACTGCATCTATTCCTTGTTCTTTAAGCCATTTTTGAACATGCCTTTTATTTTGATGTCCAAATCTTTCATGCCATAGTTGTAGCATATTGACATTTTGGGTTTTGGCTAAATTGACTTCTGCAGCATTTTCAGGTTTGATACTTGTTATTAACATACCATACAAGCCTCCTGGTTGTCTTTTCCCTTCTACAATAACTTCTCCAGTTGTTGTCTTAAAAGGTTTACAACCTTTTTTATCCATTTTCACTTCAAACCCTTTATCCAATGTGGACTGTAATGACATCACATTACGACTGAAATTGGGAACATACCATACATCAGTTAGGTAGTGAGTTTGCCATTTACCTTTTACACAAGTTTCAATTGTTATAGTTCCACTTCCATAAGCTATCAATATTTCATTACTTCCAACTTTAACAGTCTGTTGGGTAGGAAAATCCTTATAAGAAGTATAAAAACTTGCATTTCTTGTAATGTGGTTAGTAGCTCCTGAGTCACCAATCCAAATGTCTTCATCTTGTTCATTGAATCTTTCACTGATTAAACTTTCACTTAAAAAATTTTGAATTAAGTTTTAATTTAGTTTCATCCTTTTCTTTTTCCTTTAGTTTCTTCTGTTTTGCATACCTACAATCTTTGGCCAAGTGTCCTTTTCTATGACAAAAGTAACATTCTCTTGTTTCTCTTGTTTTCTGAAAATTTTCATTACTTTTGGTAACTTTTCCTTTCATATTTTGCTTATTTTCATATGCATTTGCCATTAGTGCTGTCGAACTTGATGCGCTGCATTCATCTCGCTGTTGAATTCTTATTTCGAGTAACCGAAGCCTTTGTGTGAGATTGTCTACAGAACGTTCTTCTTTAGACACTGATTCCCAAACACTTTTAAAATCAAAATATTCATCAGGCAAGGTGTTTATGATTCTGCACATCAGCATGGATTCTGGCAATTTCAAATTTTCTTGTTTAGTAAGTTCATTTTGCATATCATTCCATAAACTTTCTAATTTTGAAATGTGCTTTGAAATATCATCTGTAGGATCCTTCTTAAAATTAAAGAATTGATTATAGAGCATGTCTAATCTTTGACCAGAGCTTTGCTCATAGACACTTAACAATTTGTCCCACATATCTTTAGCACTTGAGCAGGGAATGATTAGTTGACTTACATCAGGCATCACACTTGTTGTAAATAACAATTGGGATATTGCATCTTCATTTTCCAATTTTACCAATACCTCTTTTTCTTCATTTGTTTCTTGTTTTATTGGCTTTCTATATGTTCCATTAACAACGCCTATTACTTTGTTTATTGTTAAAAGCAATTTTATATTTTTCTTATATTCTGGCCAGTTTATTAATCCTTCCAATTTGGGAATATTCATACCCATTTTAATATTATCCATTCCAGCCATTACTAATATAAATTTTAACGTGATAAACAAAATAGAATTATTTTTAGGCTTACCGTTGCTTCGTTTTTGTTATATTTCGCAGTGAATGCGTGGTTGGGTCCATAACCTGTTGTGTTTTAACTTTAAAAGCACACAAAAAATATAAAAAACTTGAATTTGTTTATTCAAGTATCAAAAAACAAAGCTTTACATATAGAACAAATAAAAATAAAGAAGAAGAAAGAAACATTTTAGGAAAAGGCAAAAACAAAAACAAAAGTACTGGTCAAAAAGAAACATTTAAAATCACAGATTAATATCTTCAACATTTACCAATAATTTCAGAACGAGGAGACGCACGTCCACCTTCAACAGCGTTGCCGGCCAAAAAAAAAAAAAAGACACTTTCATGATGCTATATAATAATTACAAAATTATTGTTCAATTGAAATTATATATCTTCATATATATAAAAGTCAATGTCTGTTGTCTGTTTCGCGATAAACACACACAAAAAAAAACTACTAAACCAATTGGTACCAAATTTTGCATGTCGCTTTTAATAAACCTGAGGAAATATTTCGGCTACATTTTGATTAGTATTTTGGGCTATTTATTTTTTTCATTTGAAGAACTTTTTTTTACGCGGAGTAAATACGAGGCGAAGTAACAACACCAGGCCAATCAAATGACCAATGAGCGTTCTGCATTTTTTTTCAAGTTGCTTGCGTACGAGAGCTTTTTATACGAGTGTTACTTTTTTTTACAAAAGTATTGAGTATTGAGAAAGAAATTTATATTACTAAATTACGGTAAGTGCACACAATGCATTTTTGAAAAAACTCTACAAAATTAGCGTTACTGTATGTAAATAATGGATTTCGTATTTTTTTATTAATTTTTGTTCTGACCTTTGTTTTTTTATCTCTTAAAAAAATCGTTTCAAAATGTAGTCGCAGTCATTAGCAAAAAAAAAAAATTGTTTGCCTGATTTCTATGTGCTCTTTTATTTTTTACAGAAAAATATTTACATGCCAGTATTTTGGATTAATTTTTTTTATAAATCAATTTTTTTCTTATTCTTACTGAAAAGATGGGCATCGCAGTCACTCACTCAACTCAGGCAATTTCAAGGGTTAATGCACTGGGGCGTGTACCTCGGGGGTTGGGTGGAAAAGCTGCCATCTATTTAAACTATATTGATTTTGAAACAACTAAATGGATTGCAAAAAATAATTAAATCAAATACCTAAACACTAATGTAATACAATTTTTGCCAACACGCACACATTTTGCCTGTGGTTTATGTGTTACTTCTGTATTGATATTCTATGGCACTTCTACTATTTATTATTGATGTACTTTCAGTATGAAGGAAATTGCACTCGGGGGAATTCTCGGGCAAAGCCGGGTCAATTGTCTAGTATATACAAGGTACGATCAAAAAGTTCGTGAACTTTTTAAAATTAATTATTTATTCATAGTATATAGTATTTTAAAAATTAAAATTTTCAAAATTGGAGCCTTGGGTATCTACACATTTTTTTTCCAGCGTGAAAATATCTGTTGAAATGCTAGTTCAAAGTCAATTTTTCTAAGCTTGTTTAGCTCCATCGTCGCATTTTGAATTACTTCTGATGATGATGAAAAGACCCTCCCTTTTAACATCATTTTAAGTTTTGGAAAGAAGAAGAAATCACATAGGGCGATATCAGGAGAGTAAGAAGGATGCGGCAAGACAGATACAGAATGTTTGGCTAAATAATCTTGGACAATATTGGCTCTATGAGCAGGGACATTATCATGTAGCAATTTCCACTGTTTTGATTTAAAGAGTTGGTTTCTTTTTCTTATTATCGCATCACGAAGGCGCACAAGTATTTTTTTGTATGCCTGTTTATTAATAGTTACACCCTCTTTAATAAATTCATAATAGACAAGTCCTTGATAATCGAAAAACACTTCAAGCATTACTTTTCCTTTGGACTTGTCAAGATGAACTTTCTTCTTCCTAGGAGAACTTGGTGTGTGCCATTCGAGTGATTGTTTTTTGGTTTGTGGATCAAAAAGAAAACACCATGTTTCATCACCAGTTATTATTGTTTTTAAAAAATCAGAATCATTATTTGCAATTTCAATTAAATCTTTGCAAATTAATGATCTGATTTCTCTTTGTTGATCTGTTAAATTTCGTGGGACAAAATAACCACAAAGTTTTTTCATGTTTAAATGTTCACCAATAATTTTTTGGAAACTACCATACGAAATTACAAGTATTTCTGATATATTATCAATAGTAATTTTTCTATCAGCAACAATTAAATCACGTACCTGTCCAATATTACGATCCGTTGTTGATGTGAACCTTGAATCATCTGCGATGCTCTTACGGCCATCTTTAAAACGTTTATACCAGAAATAAACTTGTGTTCGTGACAATTTTTCGCCTTCATAAGCTTCATTCATTAATGATAATGTCTCTGTGAAAGACATTTTAAATTTCACACAAAATTTAATATTTGCCCTTTGTTCAAATGATGACATTGCAGAAACCGACGCGAGCTAAATAGTTACAACAAAAATATGCCTAAATTGAAAACTACGCATGCGAATTTATGGCATTGCTTAATTAAATTATAGTTTAGGCTTTGTTCTTTACAGTATAATTGATTTTACATTTTCAAAAGTTGTTTTATATTTTATTTTTTAAAAGTTCGAGAACCTTTTGATTCAACCGTGTATATATATATATATATTCATTTGCAAGTAAAGAAGCGTGTTTATTCTACCATAAACTATGTATATCTATGTTTGTACATATTTAAAAAGGATGACAAGGCCAAGATTTCAGAGTAGAATTGGGGGGAAAATATGGGGGAAGGGATGGCCATGTGTTGTCGGGGGGGGGGGGGGGGGAGTGCCAAAATTAGCATTCCTGTGTGGGAAGGACTAAGTGAGTGTGAGGTATCAAAGTGCCTTTTTGTTCAGACACAGCAACGTGTGAACGGGTATAGCTAGGTTGAGCAGAGTATCAAACATAAATTTATCTTAACAAGTATAGATTCAGTAGGAATTGGATGTTTGCTAGAATCGTTTTAACAAATGTTCGATAGGCAAACTTTTACTCGGGTAAAAACCAGACGAAGCCGGGTACATTCTCTAGTTTTATTTATAAAAGGTAAATTCACACGTTGGAAATAGCTTCAAACATCATGTACAGATGTATCTATGTGTCAATATATTTCAATTTTTTTTTTTTTAAATATGACTCATAAATACACTTATGAAAAAAATGTTATTGAAAAGTAAAAATGAATGATAAAACACAAATATATTTTTAATTTGCAGAAAAAAATTCAAAATCGTGATTCCGACCCATCACGTTCGTGTATTTGATTAAGAACCTCGATTCTCTATGTAACCACTTGAGCTAATAATATTTTTCACTTTGGTTGATGATCTCAGCACCTATTGGCTGAAAAAGGTCATGTGACAAAGAGATCCATTCAGCGGGCGAATAGCTTGAACACTCGAAATAAACCGATAGTGATATATAATGTATCTATTGTATATTTGCATTAAGAATACTGTTATTTACTGACTATAGTTACAAATGAATCAAAGGCACGAAAGGAAAACGAACGAAAATAGAGATACAGGTGATAGAAGAAAGTCCCCCCTGCTTCCACCCCAGAGGAGGATGTTTCGACGATTTCTTCAATCCTTCACGATATAAAAAGTCCCTATAGATATATTCAATAAATAAATGTAGAGAAAGGTACGCAGAAGACACATGTTGTTGCTGCCTTCTTCGGAACATTTCCTGAATGGATCTGTGTGGCTGTCCGTGCTCCTCACTGCCCGGTTTCCTCCCAATCCCATCTTACTTCTCCCAGGGGTAAGGTTCTAGATTTTATTTACCTAATGTAATACAAACAGCTTGAATACCAAATCACACGAATATCAATATATCATTGAACATATTACCTTAAATGAATGATAGATGGAGATATTAGTTAGCCCCCAATTCGCGTGAGTCCAGAAAACAAACAAAAAAATCGTCATCACAATTTAGAAAGCAAGTGTCTGGTTCTACATTTGAACAACTTTTTTGCACTATGATATACGAGGGCCATCCAATAAATAAGTTTCCCTATTTTTTAACAAATAAACAACATTATTTACAATTATGCAGTTATTTCATTTTCATTATACAACTCATAGACTACTTCTCTACATAATCACCATTTCTGTCCAAACATTTTTGGTACCGTTGTAGCAATTTTTTTATACCACTGTTGTACCAAGCCGTGTCCTGTCTTCGTAGCCAGTGGTTCGCCTCCGCCTGCACTTCGTCATCATTCGCAAAGTGCTTGCCTCCAAGGTGCAACTTGAGTGCTGGAAAAAGATGGAAGTCGCTTGGGGCAAGTTCCGGAGAATAAGGTGGATGTGTGAAAATTTCCCATTTGAAGTTTTCCAGCAACGTTTGGGTCGTTCGAGCTGCGTGTTGGCGAGCATTGTCATGGACGAGTAACACTTTCCGAGACAAAAGTCCAGGACGTTTCCGTTTTATTGCAGCTCTGAGTTTATAGAGGACTTGGCAGTACCTCGCAGCGTTAACCGTAGTGTTTGGGGGCAGGTAGTCAACCAATAAAACACCCTTACAGTCCCAAAAGACGATAGCCATAACTTTGCCTGCAGAGATTGTGACCTTCGCCTTTTTTGGTGCACTTTCCTCAGGCTTCTCCACACCATGCTTTGTCGTTTTGTTGATTCCAGGAGGCAGTCGAATCATTATTTCGTCAATGGTGACGCGGCGATCTGCTTCCACCACATTCCGAACAGCAGCAACGGCTGCATTGTCCGTAGCGTAACGGGCCTGCCACTTCGCTCGTCATCATGCACGTTTTGCCGTCCTTCCAAAAACCATGAACGCCATCGGCGAACCATTTGGATGCTCATACATCCTTCACCATACACTGACACTAAATTGCGATGAATATTGACCGCAGTTTCATTTTTCGCCGTGAAAAAAACGAATTACAGAACGGAGTTCGCAAGTGGACACGTTCACCAGTGGTAGCTCCATGGAAACTGAAGCGCTACGGACTTGCGCGTACGAGTAGCGTGATTTTGAAGGTCACTCGCTTCCAACGCATCTTAGTGACCATTTCTTACACTACTAACTAATTTTTACAACGTTTCGTTTGCAGAAAAAAAAATAGGGAAACTTATTTATTGGATGGCCCTCGTAAAACGAGAGAGTAAGAATAAATTTTTACAATTTTCTAAAGCTTTCTATATATTGATTGATTTAAAGATGAATCAATAATCTGAAGAAATAATTAATAAATAGCTTTATTTAACCAAAGGTAATTAGAGCTTAATTGTGATGATGAGCAGCGCCAAATCTGTATGCACACGAGCAACTATGGCCTGTACAAAGTACCCAAGTACACTTTTAAAAGCATTACTTGATCCTTTTCTAGAATTAGAAATATTACTGGGTTTTCCAGTCCTTGGCATACATCAACTCCTTCAGAATAGACAAATTTCTCTACTGGTCGAAGTTCACGGACGCCAGTGGATTTGTCTAATCTTTCGACAAAATTCTGGTTTTTCTCTCAGAGTTTAGTTACGACATATACTGTGTTGAAACGAGGTGAGGTCAAAATACAAAAATATTGTCGATATAATTATCCTAGATGATGGGTTACATACTTTTGACCAATGACTCCTATACTAATTTGTTGGTAACAGGACTATAAAGAAAGGTACAATAAATAATATCTTTCTAAGGCGATCATACATATAATAAATTCGAATAAAGTTAGATGCTTTGGGGAAGTGGATGAATTGTTTATATAATATATTTAATAATTTTTAATAAATAAGCCAAATATTATAAAATTTAGTATTTGTTGTAGACACAATTGAATGTAATTCTACTGTCCTATAAGTTTATGTCCATAGTTCTCTTGAAAACCATTTCTGAGATTTCATCCTTCATTGCTGCGTATATAAGCAGAATCGTCCAATACAGTATTAGAGCTCTGAGAAGCGGTCTGGTGGATTAAATTGGCGAAACCGCTGGGAGGGTTCACCACTGATGAGCCAAGCCCTCCCAATATATTTTTTCATCGCGGTAAGGGCAGTAGAAGATTGTATTATGTATAAAGAAACATTCGTGCTTTTAAATCCTTTCATTCTATAGTTGACTTTGTAGAGAGAATTCAATCTCTAAGAATAAAGTAATGTTGAGGGCTTGATTGTTTCCTTGCAGAAATCCACAAAATATGTGAAATGGATAGAATTTTACCGGGATATAGAATTATAACTGTATAGAGTCGCCATCATTATTTCTACCCCAGATTATGGGAATTAACCAAATAATTGACTGAATAGTATATTTTGATCTAGAAAATGACGATATGAAATATGATGATTTTTTATAAACTTTGCAAATAAAATGAATTATATATATAAAATAGAAATGTGGGTTTATATGGCTCAGAACATTTCATAATTATTCCAATAATGATATAATTTGCATAGTTTATAGTAAAAAAAAGGATTAGAGAGAATGGTGTATACTTTATATAAAAGAAAGTCGTGAAAATTGTTAGAATATTTATAACTCAAGAACGGCTGAACCGATTTGGATGAAAATTGGTGGGGAGGTAGTTTAGAACCGGCAGACGGACATAGGATACTTTTTATCCCGTTCGACCGCGTCAAGAACGGCTGAACTGTCAAATACATTCATTTATACAGATGTATCAGAGGCGCATGCGCGAGACGCACTCTACGAGGCTTACCCACGAGCTTACAGGTGGAATGCTAAAAAATAAAGTTTAGGTTAGAAATATTTCTCCTTTTTAAAAATAAAAATACATGTTATAATCATTTGTTATAATTGAGTTTGATGTTTTCGTGTTGACACACCGTTAGAAATTGTTGTAGGTGTTGTAGATGAACCTCTAAGCTGTCAGAAAAAATAATGAAATCGTCGAAGTAATGGGTAACAAAATTTAGTTTATATTTTTGCATGACCCGGTTTATGGCACGATGGTATATCTGTGGCGAATTTTTGAATCCGTAAGTAGGTCTACAAAATTCGTACTGAATATCTAACGTCACGAAAGCTAGTAGATTACGTGAGTTAGGTTCTATTTCCACTTGCCAAAATGCGGATGCTATATCTACAGAAGAGTAGTATTTGGCTTTCGACAATTTGTCAAGGATGGTTTCTATTAAAGGTAAAGGATGTACGTCTGGAGCGATGATTTCATTGAGCTTTCTATAATCAATACAGAAACGTTTCGTTTTGTCACGTTTCGTAACAAGAGTTATTGGACTGGCGTAAGGTGAGACTGACTGGGCAATGATTCCATGTTGGAGCATTTGCTCTATATGGGCGTAATGCTATTATTTTATCTGTGGTGGTATTGATTTTTACCGGTGGTATGCTCAATTTGGGCACATTGTATTTATTAGTAGAGAACACTTGCGAGAATTCATATAGAATTCGGTGGAGTTCGTGTGGACAATGTTCCAACTGAGGTGCCGCATTAGAAGGTATAGATATCTCAATAAAATAGGTAGGAGATATAAGGGGTGATACAATAGTGGGGGAACATATAATTGGGGTAGGGTCCGCCACGTGTAAACAGGACTGGTTCGAGGGGGAGTGGGACATAAATCCTGTTTGCACTTGGTGAACTTATAGACATTTGTTGGGAGAGCATCATTCCTTTGATAAATTTGGAGATTATTAAAATCTATAATTAATTTAAAAATTTTAAGGGTATTAATAGATAAAATACCAAAAGGTAGTGAAGCTTCTATTATAAAAAAATAGTTTTCGGGTAAGGTTACCGATTTTAAGTTTTAAAAATATATATCCAAGGGTATTAACATTGTGAGCTATTGCGTTTATAGTTAAATTGTACTGATGGATAATAATTTTATATGGAAATCTATTTTCTAGGGTTCTTAAAATATCCGAGTTAAGTATGTTAATAGATGCTCCCGTGTCTATTAAAAAGGGCAAATTTAAATTTGGTGACAGTTCAGTCCATATTACGAGCTGTTCAACGAAAAAAGGTTGCAGTTTTCCTACCGTTGAGTTGCTCGCGGGACTTGTAGAGTCGTCTCGGCTTGCAGCTTGGACTTGGGGAAAAGGGCTCCGAGATTGGACCTTGTGCCGGGTGTGGGTACCACATTTTGGTACAGTGGTTGCGTGGTCTGGCGCTGTAGACTTGGCGTGTTCGGTCTTGTGGGAACCGTTGTTCACACTGGGAGTGCCAGTGCATAGCATTGCAATACTTGCAAGGCGAGGGTTGGGGTGCAATTTGGTACGTTACACGTGATGACCGCTGGTTGTTGTACCGCGGTGGTGGGTTGTGGTAGGTTGGATGTGGGGCCTTGTCTACTTGGCGTTGGTACGCTGCACTGGTGGCACACTGAGTTCTCCTTATTCTTGACACTAGGTCGAACCATTCTTTAATGGTGTTTGGTTGAACCGTTGCGATTAATCGCTGGTCTTGGACGGGTATTCCTTCGGTCAGAGACTCTATTAATATGTCGGCGGGTAGGTTAAATTTCATGCCCATTATCGTTTTGTTTTGGTAGTAGTCTTCTAGGGGCATTTGGGGTGTCAATATGATGGCCAGGAAGCTTGCAAACGACGCTTCTGTCGTTGTTGGGAATAAGTCTATCAGTCTCTGGCGGGCTTCAATATAAAATAACCTATCTAACCGTAGGCTTCGAAAATATTGGAGGGGCTTACCTTGCAGGTAGCAGGGTAACTTTCGTAGGCGGTCCATGTAGGTCAGCTCAGCTCGGTCTGCTTGGGCATCGAAGTTGTCGAAAAAGCTCTGGGCTTCAAAGGTACCATCGTATGGACTCACGTCTATCTCCCTCGGAGATCGGGCGACCAGCAGCTTACTCAGGGCATCGGCGATCTGTGTCAGCGGGTCTGCGGAGGTCCCTTGGGGCGGCGACGTTTCCTCCTCTTCAAATGTCGTCTCTTGTTTGGGGACAGATGGCTCGGTCGACTCGTTGGAATGTTCGGTTTGCTCTTCCATCTTTGCACTTTCTCGCTTCTATCTGGACTATCTGACCTTCTTCGTTTGGTATCCTTCGTTTTGGTTATCCTGTCGACTAACTTTGTGATTATGAAGTGTTGACTCTCGCTATACTGTGTTAACCGAGAGGAACAGCCAGGATAGGGAGTTTTCCAGTACCTCTCTGCACCTTGGAAGACCTTTAAAAGTTCTCACAAAGTACAGGCAGTCGTGGTCGAGGCAGAGTGGAAAGCTTGGGAATGTCCACACAAAAAACGAAGATACAGTTGCACTAAGAAAGTTCCGTGAACAGATAAAAGTTGAGCTAGGAGCGAAAGATGGGGAGATAGAAGATTTCTTACTGGTCTACATGATGGATGAGATGGACCTGAGGTACGACCGACGTGGGCTCGCGCAGATGCTGAACTAACTGTATTTTTAGCTAGGAGGGGGCTTTATGTACCGTTTCTGAGAAAGGGGCTTTTGCATGTCTCCGAGGGAACCAATTAATATTGATTTTATTCAACTTATCGAGTATTTTTCAAGGGGTCGGAAAATTTTTCAAATTATCGAGAGATTCAAATTTACGAATTTCAAATTATCAAAATATCTA
>CP092871.1:55032902-55118179 GCA_030710605.1 Cordylochernes scorpioides | reverse complement strand
TATAGATAAATGTTCCAATAATTTATCTTTAATTTGTTAAAAATCTATACCACGATTTAATATAAAAAGGAAATTGATATAATTCATAAAATACACTTTTGCTAGAACTACAGGCAAAAAATCAAAAAGGACATCAAAAAATGTTGAAAATTCACTAAAAATTTATAATAACCACAAAAATCCAACATACCAAAGTTCTATATAATTCCTAAACAACACAAAAAACCTATTTCTTTTAGAACAATCACATCTGGTATAAATTCAGTCATAAAAAATATTGATATACAATTAGCTTCAACACTACAATTTATTATAAATAAATCAACTAATAAATATAATTATAAATTTATCGACTCAAATAAAAAAATCATTAATTATTTAATGAACAATTGGACAAACATTGAAACAGTACACACATTTGACTTTGAGGACCTATATTCTAAAATAAATTTAAGAGATCTAAATAATAAAATAACCAATTTATTTAATGAATTCATTAATGACAAAACTTTCTACATTAAAATTATTCATAACAGATATAAAACATTTAAATTAGATCTTAAAACAGCAAAAACTCTACTGGAAACATTTTTAAATTTTAACTATATAGAATTTAAAAATAAAATATATATCAATCAGAAGGCGTTCCCATGGGAATTCTTTAGTCCGTTATTAGCAAATCTAATATTGTTCTGGTACGAAAGAGAATACTTTCTACAAAATAATATTAATTGGCAAATATTCCGATATGTAGATGACATATATATTTAATAATCCACAGTTTAAAAAAATAATACCTGAAATATAACCTAAATACTTGAAACTTAAGAACAATGAAAAAATTTATAGAAACAAAAAAAGTTAACTTTTTAGACTTGAATATAGACCTTACAAATTAGTGCTGTTAGAGTTTATAATAAAAAGAGTATTATAATTTCAATATTATAAAATACTGTAATATGAATTCTAATATATCATTAAATTGCTGTAAAGGTATATATTATGGTCAGTTTCTAAGATTTTATAGAATAAATAATATATTAGATAATTTCATAGAAGATGTTAAAATTTAAACATGGAATTTATTAAAAACAAATTTAGTATCAAACAAGTAAAATATTTCAACAGTATATCAATTATAAAATATTAAAAAAAAAATAAATGGAAATATCCATTTATGAAATCAACTTTCTATAATTTTCTTAATATTAACTAATACAAATTTATAATCTTAACAGTTAATTAAACTTTGATTAAATAATGATTAAAAGATTTTTCACAAGATTTTTAAAGTGTTATAGTATATATGTTCATTTTGTTTAATCTCCAATTTCTGGGGAGGAAAATGGAAGTTAAATAAAGGTGAATTTGCACAATTAATAGCTTTATTAAACTCTTATAATTTGCCTTTTTAAAGGAATATTAAAAGATGAATAAGTGTTGAATCAGTTATTTTGATATAACTAGCTGTAAAAGTTATGAAATTCAGCTTTCTTCCTTAACTATTTTTCCTTTCTTCTTTAATTTCTTGTTGTTCAAAAAAAATTCTGATAAATGGTCTAAATTTGAAATGTCCCCCCTCCCGCAACATGTGTCAGCAGCAGAAATAGATATTCACAATGGAGGACGCCGCGGTCGAGGTAGGTTTACAGTTTGAATTTGTTAACACTTGTATCTGTTATATATGTTCATTTAAATATTTCACTGAAACAACTTAATATTAACACATAAAATCCGGTTTAAAAGAGATCTATGACATAATAAAGAAGGGGTGAAATGTCGTTGGACTTTTATCTGAAGATCCCCGGTCCAGCAGATATCTTTTTCCAATTTATTTCAATTTAAAGTTTTTTGTGTATGTCTGGTCTACCATTAGGGTTTCAAAACATAATATCCAAACTTATAACAAATGTTAATTCATACTATAGATATATTACTAAATACAACTATTTATAATCATATTATAAAATAAAAAAAAAAACCTTTAAAAATCTTTTTAAAAAAAGGATAAAATAATAAAATTATAAAAATATATATATATACTAACAATCTTATCTACCTTCTTTACAAAACTTTTTTTTTTTCCTTATTATTAGTTTGATTAAAAGTGCATGGTTCTGTCTTTCTCTCTTTTTTCTAACTATTATATATATTCTCTCTTCGATTAATCTATATATAGGATTAGAGTATGTCTAAATGACGTGTAAAAGCCGATGTAATAGACGTTACGTTGTTAATTTTATTGTTATTAATTATAAATATATACTTAACTTAAGGATGTATTAGAAGTAAAGGATTTTTTTTTCTCTCTCTATCTACAAATTAATAACATTTTACAAATTTTATAATTTGAATTTAAATGATCATAATAGTGAAGATAATCTTAATACAAAACTGGACTATAAAATTAAATAACTATTTATTATTATAATTAATTTAGATTTAGCTTGCTAATCTAATCAAATCTAATTGATATAAGTTATCCTTATTATCAGTTTGCTCCTTAAGTTTTAAAATTAGAATCACTGTTATAATTTTGTTATATAGTTTCTACACTATATTAATTCATATGAGCTTGCTCTATGATATATATATTTTATATATAACATAATATACAAATTAAATTATATTAGATATTCTAATATAAATAAAATCTTCATACAAATTTTTAATTATCTTTCATTGTTTGATTATTAATAAGTAAATTATAAAAGTAATTCATAGAAAAAATAACTTCAGAACTTTTGTTTTTTTCACAGTGTTTAGTTAGTTTAAAGATGTTTTTTTGTATTAGTTATTCTTAAAAATATAACAGATAACAAACAGTAATATCTATATATTTATAGATTAATTATTCAATTTATTACAAATTTTATCACCACAAAACAATTAAGAAAAATATATTTAAAAATTCATAAGAATAACAAACTAAAAAAACTAAAAAAACTACAAACATATTTGTGTTAGCACCTCTTTTATGTTAATTTAAACTCGCTAAGAATTGCCTAAGAAAAAATTGTCAAACTTGTCCCTCTCTTAAGAACCATGACACTTTTCAAACAACTAGTTGTAAATTAGTGAATACTATTTATAAATTAACATGCCAAATTTGTCAACTATCATATATAGGACAAACTTGTAATCCATTAAATATACGAATAAATCTACATAGAAACCACGCTAAAAAATCAATTGGTAATATATATATGAAAGAACACAATCAATTACATACTTTTAACAACTTTAAGATAGAAATACTAGACATATGTCCAAACAAAAAACAACGACTATTATTAGAAAACAACTACATTTATAAACACAACACATTATTCCCTTATGGACTTAAACGACGAATTAAACTACACATACAAACCACAAACAGAAGAAATTTCAACCTATGAAATCAGTTGCAAATACAAAAAAAAATGAATTTAAAACTAAACCTAATAAAACTAGAGGTAAAACTACAAATAAAATAGGTTACATTGAATTTGAAGAATTACTGGACCCAAAACAAATGTACACTAACAACTTCGTCGATAAATTTATTAAAACATTATTTAAACTAAATAATAATAAATTTATCAAACTCATAGAATATATTAAAATTCATAATCTGACTAACAGATTAATAGATATCACACACGACATCTTTAAATACAGAAAAATTAAACAAGCTACTAATAACATTAATATTATCATTAAATTTAATAACAATTTATTTAATCATATTAAATTTAATGATATTTTTAATAACCAATCATCAATAATCTTTTCCCCATAAAAAATTTAAATTTCAAAACAATCTGGAGATACAATAAAAATATAGGTAATTTAGTTTGCAATTATAACCAATTTATTAATAATTTGGCAAATTTTAAAAAAATTTAAATGTAATTGCAACAACTATATTGATAATATAAGTTCTCAGGTCATCATATTACCTAGCAATTTTTCTTTTTTAAATCCAGAATATCAAGAAATTTTAAATAAAGGGTATAAATATATACCTCAAATTAAACACAATTATAATAATACAATTAAATCTATATTAAAAGATATAGATATTTTCATAAATAAAACTAAGTATAAAATACAGTATTCCAGAATTTACTTTTCTGGAATGGAAACATAATATTAAAAAGGAAATTATAAATTATTATAATAATACACTTAAATACACAAAACCCAATTCAGACATTCCTTCTTTTAATAAAAATATAATTAATTTACAGAAGGACTATATTATCACTCCTATAGATAAATGTTTCCAATAATTTATCTTTAATTTGTAAAAATCTATACCACGATATACTAAAAAAGGAAATTGATAATAATCATAAATACACTTTTGCTAGAACTACAGCACAAAAATCAAAAAAGACATCAAAAATGTTGAAAATTCACTAAAAATTTATAATAACCACAAAAATCCAAACATACCAAAGTTCTATATAATTCCTAAACTACACAAAAAACCTATTTCTTTCAGAACATAAATAATAAATAAAAACATAAATTTGAAATGTCCCCCCCTCCCGCAACATGTGTCAGCCAGAAATAGATATTCACAATGGAGGACGCCGCGGTCGAGGTAGGTTTACAGTTTGAATTTGTTAACACTTGTATCTGTTATATATGTTCATTTAAATATTTCACTGAAACAACTTAATATTAACACATAAAAATCCGGTTTAAAAGAGATCTATGACATAATAAAGAAGGGGTGAAATGTCGTTGGACTTTTATCTGAAGATCCCCGGTCCAACAGATCTCTTTTTCCAATTTATTTCAATTTAAAGTTTTTTGTGTATGTCTGGTCTACCATTAGGGTTTCAAAACATAATATCCAAACTTATAACAAATGTTAATTCATACTATAGATATATTACTAAATACAACTATTTATAATCATATTATAAAATAAAAAAAACCTTTAAAAATCTTTAAAAAAAAAGGATAAAATATAAATTATAAAAATATATATATAATACTAACAATCTTATCTACCTTCTTTACAAAACTTTTTTTTTTTCCTTATTATTAGTTTGATTAAAAGTGCATGGTTCTGTCTTTCTCTCTTTTTTCTAACTATTATATATATTCTCTCTTCGATTATTCTATATATAGGATTAGAGTATGTCTAAATGACGTGTAAAAGCCGATGTAATAGACGTTACGTTGTTAATTTTTATTGTTATTAATTATAAATATATAATTAACTTAAGGATGTATTAGAAGTAAAGGATTTTTTTTTCTCTCTCTATCTACAAATTAATAACATTTTACAAATTTTATAATTTGAATTTAAATGATCATAATAGTGAAGATAATCTTAATACAAAACTGGACTATAAAATTAAATAACTATTTATTATTATAATTAATTTAGATTTAGCTTGCTAATCTAATCAAATCTAATTGATATAAGTTATCATTATTATCAGTTTTGCTCCTTAAGTTTTAAAATTAGAATCACTGTTATAATTTTGTTATATAGTTTCTACACTATATATATATATATTCATATAAGTACATTTATTAACTATTTTACAAATATATATCTATTTAATCATATATTTATCATTATATAATCTTATCTATTCATATTATATTTAACCTTATATTATCTTATATGGACATTGTAATAAATCAGTTTCAATCTCAATCTCTCTCTCTCTCTCTGAGATAGGCGTCTTAGGTCACAACTACATTGCGGATATTAGCCAGGTCTTTTTTCCACCAGCTCCTGTAAGCTCTATTATACTTATTTTTCGTATATTTAATGCAGGCTATTTGAAGGATTGTAGTAAGAACTTGGACAACTTCATGGATATCCTGTGGAGTTGATATGCAGCATGGAGATGTGAGACTGTGTGTTGTAATGAGGAGCCTAGAATGCCGTGAAGGCTTTCTCCATGCAAGTAAATTATTCCCTAGATGTAACTTGATCAGAAAGAATAAGGCCTTCAATGATGGTGAGGATGGGGAACTTAAAGCATTATTGGATGAAGACGATGCTCAAACACAAGAATAGTTAGCGGCTTCTCCAACGTCACCCGACAGGCTGTTTCACCACGTTTGCATTCTGTTTGAAAGATTCAGAAGGAAGAAAATTGTTGCCTCACAAATTGAATGAAAAGAACAAGCAAAATCAAAGAACGATATCTGAAATCTGCTGGAAAGGTTTCAAAGAAAGTATTTTCTTCACCTTATTGCGACTGGGGATGAAAAATGGGTGTATTTTGAAAATCCGAAGAGCAATAAATCTTGGGTGAGGACAGCCGACTACTTGGACCGCCAAACCCAATATCCACGGAAAGAAGGCTCTTCTATGCATCTAGTGGGATCATCACGGCATACTTTACTATGAACTCCTGCAACCAGGCGAAACAGTCACTGCTCATCGCTATCGACAAAAATTAACACAGTTATGCCAATAAATCGCAGTGAAACAACCAGAACGGGCAAAACGACATAGCAAATTGGTACTGCTTCATGACAATGCAAGGCCACAATCCGCACAGTCGATAAAAGACACCCTTAAATACTTCAAATGGGAAGTCTTACCCCACCCGCAATACTCTCCAGACATCGCGCAATCGGATTAGCACTTCTTCATACCGATGGCACATGGGCTGGCTAACCAGCGCTTCCAGAATCGTGAAGAAGTTGAAAATTGTCTTGATAAATGGATTGCATCGAAACCAAAGCCTTTTTAAACTACCCAATTATAGGCGAATGTATAACAATGATATTTATTTTAATAAATGTATAATATGATTTTGTATCAAGTTAATTAGATTATCTAACCGGGAAAAAAAAAACGCGGAATAATAATTGCGCACCTAATAAATAGGCATATTGAATATAAATATGTGTAGGTTTGCAAGCGTAGAGTTACTTCCTTTTACGCCTCTAAAGCTAAAATTAAAAAACAACCGAAGACCGTTGTTTACCACTCGTTTATTTTTAAAAGAACGTTTTAGAACAAAAAGCAGGCGACTGCCGGCGTACGCGCGTGGCTGCCGGCGAGGGCAGTTTCACGCGACCGCCCGCCAACGAGAGAAGCTTTTTATTAATTACAATGCAAATCGTTAACTATATTTACAGGTTTCTATTTTATAACTATTTCACATATTTACATTCCGGACCCCGATTTATGGAGCTGGTCTTCATAAATCTGCCTCTCCTTTCGCCAAGTTCCATTCTTAATCCAAGGGGGCAGATCTTTGTCACTTGTCGCTTGTAGATCACCGCTTTCCCGTTCTGCTTGGTAGTGATCGTAGCGACGCCTACTTGGCCGTCAGGTCCAAAGTGTACATCGGAGACGAAACCGCGCTTCCACATGTTCCTGGGATGTAGCTCATCTACGAGAAAAACTAGATCTCCAGTCCTTATCGGCTCCGTCTGGTGATGCCATTTGCTTCTTGTCATGAGCTTGGGAATGTAATCCCTAGTCCATTTTATCCAGAACTCGTTGGTCAACTGCTGTTCTCTTTTCCATTGCTCTCTCAAGTCGCGATTGTTTACCTCGATTAACTTCGGAATGGAGGGACCAGCATCGTTAGCCCCACGAAGAAAATGATTCGGAGTGAGTGAGTCTTCCTCGGTAGGATAACTTGAGACGTAGGTTAATGGACGGCTGTTAATGATGTTCTCCGCTGACTTGAGGGCTGTGAGTAAAGTTGTATCTTTTGGATTTACCTCATTAAGCGTCGCGCGCAGACATTTCTTCGCTGATTTGATGAGACGCTCCCAAGCTCCTCCAAAGTGCGGTGCCGCAGGTGGGTTAAATTTCCATTTGACGGAGCCTAACCTTCCACTGGCAGCCATCACTTCAAAGTCTATTTCACTAGCCGCAAACTTGAGCTCCTTACTTGCTACCACGAAGATGGTCCCGTTGTCGCTATAGATGGTGTCAGGCCTTCCGCGAGTGTCGATAAACTGGGAAAGCCCCCATCATGAATTCGTCTGTACTCAAGGCGTGCACCACTTCCAGATGGATGGCTCGAGTGACGTGGCACGTGAAAATGATAACCCATCGCTTCTCATGTCGCCTTCCAACAGTCACAGTAAATGGCCCAAAGGTGTCTAGCCCAGTGAACGTGAATGGACGCTGGTAGGCGGAAAGTCTGTAGTGTGGGAGTTGGCCCATCTCCGGAATCACTGGTGAAGCCCTAGAAAGTCTGCACCTATGACATTTCCGTATTGTTCGTAGAACCGTCTGCCTTCCATCTATGATCCAGAATCTCCCACGGAGGTTGTTCAGCAATGTTTCTGAACCTTGGTGGGCACATCGTCTCGCTCGGCCTGAATGAGGCCGAAGGGAGAATTGCAGGTGTCTTCTGCTCTGCTGGAACCTTTTTGGCTTGGGGAATGCGACTTTTGAGGCAAATAGGTCATTAATGAGGCATGGAGGAAAGTCGTTCTATTTTCGCTTTCTTCACTATTCTACCCTTTGCAAGCTCTGCAATTTCTCTTGGAAATGACTCAGTCTGCACCCAATGCACAAGTGTCGTCAATGCTGACCTGTATTCTTCGGGGCTGACAGTGAAGCTGTGCTGCCGTACTTTATTATTTTCCATGGCAGCTTTCCATGGTGGATTCAACTCATCGCTTTTGTGGAAGGTCTTCTTGTATCAGAATCGGGCGGCCTTTTTAACTGCCGCGGCTCGACAGACCAATCGGTTGAGGAGCTGAAATCTTCAAGATTCAAGAGTCGTGTCAAAGGATGGTGGAGTCTTGGCCTCTTCCTTTGCGTCTTGTCCCTCCAGAGTTTGGCTGCTTTCCAAACCACCATTACACAACGTTCGATATCCGCAAATGTTTCAAACTTCTTCTCAGGTAACAGGCGTTGACTAATTTTCCTTATCAGCTTGCCTGATTTCCGTCCGCACTCTACGTCTGAAGACGGGCTGACTCTGGAATTGTCCCCAAGCTTTAGCATCCGAGTCGCTAAAATAATTCCTAAGTCTTTGCCCTTTGCTTCCTTGGGCCACTTCTCATCGGGTCTTTTAAGGAATTCTGGCCCAGTGTACCACATGTCCGTAGGTTCAAATGGAATCTCTGTTTCAAATCTGGTCGCTATATCAGCAGGATTCTGGCTTGTTAGAGCCCATCTCCAGCCGGTTCCTTTTGACGCTTCCTGGATCTCGCCGACTCTGCTAGCCACAAACTCCTTGTAGCGTCCTGCTTCAGAGCGGATCCAGGCCAGAAACGTCTTGGAGTCTCTCCAAAAAACCTTCCTGTCCACTTTTGGAAGTCGCAGTTCGGAGCGAAGAAGGACAGCGAATCTCGTTCCCAGCACGCAGCCTTGTAGCTACAATTTGGTACGGTAAGCTTCTTCAATGGGACTACTCTTGCTTTGCAGCCAAAGAGAGTTGTAGTAATGTTTTCATTTCGCGCGATATTGTGAACTCTAAAGTTCCACAGGACTGATGTGAGTGGGCGAATTAAGTCTGGTCCTTTTGAAAGAGCTTCGTTCAACGACACGCCATTATATCTTGCTGCAGCATCAAAGACAAGGCGTAGCTTTCCAGGCTTATTTGGGTTGGTGACGCCAAAATGGGGAATGTACCACGTCCGCTTACTTCCTTTAGTGACTTCAATGCTGTCCAGCTTTCGAATGTACCCTTTCTTAGATATTCATCAAACTTCGCTTTATACGCTGCTAGAAGTAACGGATCTTTTGCAAGCTTTCTTTCCATATGGCGAAGCCTTCCAAGAGCCATTTGATAGCTCTCGGGTAGCGTACCCTCTGCATTACGCCAAAGTAGACCGGTCTCCCAACATGCTCTGGTCCTCTTGGTATCCTCTGCAGGATGTCGTACGCGCGTCCTTCAACTTGATTCATGCCCTGCCACCTGGTTCTCGGGATGACTCCAAAGTTCTCAGTGGAAAATTATGACTTGATCAATTCATGGAGATCATTATCGTTAACTGGTTCCGAAACTGTGTAGTTGACGCATCCCTGTGTCTCCATTAGGTCATCAAAATTTCCTCCAACAGTCCATCTCAGCGGTGTTCTCCATCCGATTGGAGCGTCGGAAGGACCCAAGGCAAGCTCGCGGTGAAGGATTAGCCTCAAATTGTTTATTCCTATAATCAGCTCAGGAACAGCGTTCTTTAGGTCTCTGGCTTTGACCTTGTTTAGATGCGGCCATTTATGACGAATTTTCTCGATTGAAATCGAGTAAGGTTTCATCTTTAGACTACTCACAGTAACTGCGTTTTGCATTGGAAGGTACGGAGCTCTACGGAATGTTCCAGCTACCTCACAGTTGATCAGCACAGCGTTCTGCTCCATTACCGTTTCTCCACTGGCTGTACCGTAGCTATAGTGATGACTTTTCCCTTCCAGGCCAACGCTGTCTGCTAAACCTTTTGAGATGAGGGTCCGGCTGGCTCCGGTGTCCAGTAAAGCGTATGTCCTATGTTTCCCACCGGGACCTTTAATGACAACTGGAATTATCGGCAGTGGACCGTCGCATCCTTTTATTACTGCTTCTCCGTTAACAACCGTAATGTTCACTGAACCGCTCGTAGGATTAGCTTGCTGGCTTGAGCTGAGTTGTGAAGTCTCCTGACTTGAATTTTCTCCCTGTGGGGCGGAGTAGTTGTGAAGCGAACGGTGATGTATCTTCTCACATCCGTTAATGTCGCAGATCTCTTTTTTGAGACACTGCCATGATCGATGGCGTTCCTGGCGCAGACATGAAGTGCACAACGATGGTCGCATACGCTTGATGATCTTCCACTTTTGATTCAAATCTAGGTCTTTCCACCTGTCGCACTTGCTTAATGTCTGCCGATCTGAGCATGCTGGACAGGAGTAATGCTTATTCTTTTCTGTACCTTTACCAGCAGCGACGTTAACAACGCCCGGCCCCTGCTTGGGACTATATTTCCTCTCTTCGGAAGCTGCCTTCATGGTCTCTGGCTCTACCCATCTGATTGCAAGTTTTGCTTTGAAGTCTAACCAGTTGGAGAATTCAAATAACGTTTCCTGCCTATTCGATTTTAAAATCCAGGCATGCCATTGCTCTTTCATTTCCACAGTAGCTTCCTCGTTAAGGTGTCCAGGAGCTTGATGCTGTCCAGGTATTTTGGCTGTGCGAGCGTCATGCAGCTTGACATTAATCCTTTGACACTAATGTTTAGACCTAGAATAGTGTCAGGCTTTTGTACTGAAAGCTGAGGGCAGTCTTGTGCAGTTCTGAGAAGGTTCTTGATGATAAACCTGGTCTGTCCAAACCGTTGTTCCAACGCCTCATTAATTAGTTTAACATTAGCCACGTAAGGGATTAAATGCTTGACATGATCGTAGGCTTTCCCCGAGAGAGCCTTCCGAAGTTTAATAAGATTTTGGGAGTCACTGATGTGGTACTCGCTAGTGGTTCTATTGAATTCTTCCTTGAACTCAATCCACCTTTGTACCGCTCCGTCAAAAATGCGGCAAAGTCGTGTCTCCCATTGTTGATTTCACAATCACCTTCTGTTGCTGTTGAAGCACCTTCGTGAATACGTCCACAAGCTTATCGACGCTGTCTGGAACGGGGGGAGGTGAATTGTTAACCCACTCCTGAGCTCGTAATCCTGCTTGCGGTGATCCATCCACGGCTTCCTCCTCTGAAGACAAGTCTTGATCTGAGACTTCTTGGATAGCTAGAAGCTTTGAATCCTTTTCATTTCTGAGAAGGGCGAGCTCAAATTCCAATGTTTCAATGGCCCTGATCTCTTGCCTCATTTTCAGCTCGGTTTCCAGGATCATCACTTCTAGCTCTTCCTTATGGTGTCGGAGTTCTGGGGTAAGGTCTTCACGTTCTTTGAGTCTGGCGAGCTCCCGCTTTGACCTATCAAGGTTCATCTGAGTCTCGCCCATCTTGATTTCATGTTGATATTTTTCCTTCATCTTATTCAGAATCTCACGATCGGCATCAACTTCAGCCTTCTTCTTCATCAGCACCACGGACTTAGTTGAACTTCGCTTTTGAAAGAACTTGCCTTTCTTGAAGGCGTCTTTTTCTTTGTTGACGCTGCTGGGTCAACCTCCATCTCATCCTTGAGGAATGCGAGCTGTCCTAAGTACGTCTTTGCTTTTGCACCAGTACTAGATGGACTTCCTAGCTTCTTGTATTCCAGGCGGGATGGTTCATGGCGACTTCTAGCAGCACCAATCTAGGGAATTCCGTTGTTTCCGTAATAAGACAACAATTGGTCTTTTTAAAGTTCAGTTTTTCTTTTCAAAATCAGTAAGCCTGGACGTCCGTCAAGGAACGTGTCCAATCGATCAACTCGAATAACTTTCCAATAATTTAAATTTTAAATTAACCGGTGACCAAAGTGTCATCCGGCTCGAGGGACCAATTATGTAGGTTTGCGAGCGTAGGGTCACTTCCCTTTACGCCTCGAAAGCTGAAATTAAAAACAACCGAAGACCGTTGTTTACCGCTCTTTTATTTTTAAAAGAACGTTTTAGAACAAGCATGTCAAACTCGCGGCCCGCGGGCCTCATGCGGCCCACAACGAATAAATTTGCGGCCCACCAGACAATATATTTTAATTATTTTTTTTAATAAAAAAAAAAATTATTAAAAATTGTAGCCTAATTTAAAAAAAATTGCAATTATACATAATTTATTTATTAATAACGAACCACTGGTCGCCATACATAAGTCGTAAGTTTTGATAATATTATACCTACATACATAACGTATGTACATCGCCATAAATATTGCGTGCCTTAAAGTTTAAAGAAAATATTCTTTCGGAGTACTAGAATTTTTTTTTTTTTAAGTTACGTTCAATAATTTGTGCAGTTATTCTGTGTCTGGTTTCAAAAAGTTAATTTATGTGGGATTATCGGTGCGAAATCTTTTGAAGTTGGTTGATAATTGATTGAATTGATGATGGCGCAGTCGTTTGAGTGACAAGTTATGCATACAGGGGAAAATAACGAAAACACAGGGTTGGTTGAGTTGAAAAAGGCTAGTAATCTAGGGAGAAAAAGGAATTGAGGAGTTGGCTATCGACTATCTATTCCATAATTGAGAATTGACTTATCTGAGGTTTGCAGAGATGGGATTTTGCTCCAAGCTGGTCTCAAGGCGGTCCAGGTGCTAACTCAATCCTGTCCAGTTCACCACTCGGTGCTGTCCAAGTCCCAACTCGATCCTGTCCAGCGTCCAACTAACTATTCTTCGTTCCCGATTTAAGAAAAAACTCTTTAGGCTTCTCATTGGCTGGTCCTTCGTGACGTGTAATCTTTCTATAGGTTCCTAGCTAATGGCATACTCTCTGATTGGTCTTTGCTAATTCTTTGTTCTCTGGACATGTGCTGACCTGACCAGGAAATGCTAAGTTCTTGAACTCAGTTTTATGAGTTCCGGGATAATAAAACCTGCTAATGATTGCTTCCTCTTTGTCAGTCCTTCTCTCCCAGATTCTTAAGCCTTGTTTTTATTCAAATCTTTTAAAACATTCATTGCATACATATTTGGGCGGGTTTGCATCCAGTTATGTACAAATTATGACATTTATATATTCGAATTGATACATTTCAAAAAGTTAATTTATATATTCGAATTGATACATTGAAGAAGTTAATTTATGTTCGATTTGATGTACATTTCAAAAAGTTCATTTATATTCTAATGGATATACATTTCAAAAAATTCATTTATATTCGATTTGATATACATTTCAAAAAGTTCATTTATATTCTAATGGATATACATTTCAAATAATTCATTTATATTCGAATTGATACATGTTTAAAAGTTCATTTTTCGATTAAAAAAATAATAAGAAGCTCTTTTTAAATAAATAACGTTCGAAAGTAAGAAAGAAAGAAAAATTAATATATGTATATCATATAAGATGATGTATATTGTAGTATTTTAAATAATTACAACTCTCTTTAAAGCAACAAAAGAATTATTTATTGCATTTAGCAGGAAAAGAAAAACTAGGAATGCCAAACAAAACGTTTTTAGGTTAATCAACCAGCAACCACGTACCGGTTAGTTCCTATTCAAAATCTAGCTTTCACACAGAGTATTGAAAAATAAAATACGACAATCCCTCCCCTGTGTGGAAGCTTCTATCAAACAAGTCCGAGATAGTTTATACAGTTTTTAAGTTTCTCCTTGGGAAGTTTCTTTGTTAATAGGTCCGCTTCCATTTCGTCACTCCTAACAAATTCAAGGTCGATTGTTCCTTCTTCCAAAGCATCTTTTATAGAATACAATTTTCGGTTTATATGTTTCGTCCGGGAAGTTATTTTTTCAGATTTAATCCACTTGATAGCAGATTGACTATCTGTTTTAAGCGATGTAGGAAAGTTCGCATCCTTACATAGTTCTTCTAAAAGTTCTTTAATCCATTTTACTTCGCAGATCCCTTCGCATATCGAAATCAGTTCGGCTTCGCATGTAGACAGAGCCACCAAACTTTGTTTCTTGCTTCTCCAACTGATCAGGTTGTTTCCCAGTTTAACTCTGTATCCGCAATAAGACTTTGCGTCACTTGTTGAACACCAGCTTGCATCTGTGCTGACAAGAATGCTATTTTCTGATGGCTTGTATCTTAACATTTTATCTCTGGTGCCCTTCAGGTATCTATATATTCTCTTAACTCCTGTTAAATGTACTTCTCTTGCATCATTGCAAAATCGGGATAAATTGCTCACATTAAAAGAAATATCTGGACGAGTTCCGGTTGCCAAATACATCAGGAATCCGATCATCTCTTGATACAATGTCCTGTCTACTGGTTTGGAGTCTTGACATTCATCAAAACTTTGGTCTCGATCTCCCGGAGTTTGTACAATGTTACATTCTTCGAGTGCAAATTTCTTCAAGATTTTATCGATATAATGGGCTTGTGATAGATCAAAACCGTATTCTGTTTTCTTTATCTCTATACCAATGAAAGGTTCATTCTCCCCTTTTTCTTTTAAAGCAACAAATTTTCCTATCTCTGATGCTAGTTTTTCATTAAAGGTTTTATCCGTTCCGGCTATTATTAGATCATCCACGTATAAACCCAATATTCCATATTCCTTTCCTTTTCTAAAAATGTACACACATGGATCATATCGCGATCTTTCCATACCCAGTTGTATCAGTATCTCGTTGTGTGTGATCTTTTTATTCCAACAATGTCCCGATTGTGGAAGTCCATTTATACTTTTTAACAATTTGCAAACTTTGTCTTCTTCACCTTTTTCAACAAATCCTTCCGGCTCTTTCATAAAAATAGTTTCCTTCAATTCTCCGTAAAGGTAGGCGGTCTTCCCATCATATGATGTTATAACCAAATTCAACTGAGCTGCTAGGGCTACAATTGCACGAAGACTTTCTTTTCTGATCACTATTGAAAATGATTCCTTATATTCTACGCCATATTTTTGATGACAACCAATAGCAACTAATCTAGATTTTCTTCTATAAACACCTTCACTAGGCGTACTCTTCATGCTAAAGATCCATTTGCAGTTTATGATCTTCATATTCTTTTCTCTTTGAACGAGAGTCCATACCTTATGTTTGTTAATAGAGTAAAGTTCTTCTTTCATTGCTTCGAGCCATTCATATTTATTCTCGCAGTTAATCGCCTCCTCATAATTTTCGGGAATACGTTCTTCTGGTTCTAATATAAAATTCACGTTATTTCTTTATTTTATTCTTTGCGAACGTCGAACGCCTTGTTCAAGCAATTTTATTTCTTCTTCTCTCAGTTTTGCTCTGTGTTTTTCCTCTGAAACTTCTTGTGTATCTCCCTTTTTTGCGACCTGACCTTACAATTCTTTCCTTGTTAGGTTCGTCTAGCGTGGGAATCGTTTCTTCATTTAGTTCTGAGGTTTCTGGACGCGTCCGATGGTCGATTTCAATATCATCCTCTTCCTTTTTATATGAAAAATGGTCGTAATTTGTGTCCTTTTGAAGATTTTTTTGTATAATCAATTCCTTTCTCATTTTCGACAAATTTTACTGATCTTACTTCTTCTATTTTCTTAGTGATTATGTCATTCACTCGATAAGCCTTTCTTTTCAGAGAATAGCATACAAAAATACCTTTTCGACTTTTAGGCATAAATTTACTTCTATGTTGTTGTGTAATGGGCCAAAACGCCAAACAACCGAATATTCTGAAATGTCGAATGGAGGGTTTTCTTCCTTTCCATTTCTCCATTGGTGTATCAAGCTTGATTGACCTATGTGGAGTATAGTTTTTGACATATGATGCAGTAGCGACTGCCTCCGCCCAGAAAGCCATGGGTAATCCTGAATCAAACAATAATGTCCTTGCTGTTTCAATTAGGTTTCGGTTTACTCTCTCCGCAACTCCGTTACTTTGTGGCGAGTAGGTGGTGGAGAGTTGGTGGTGTATTCCATTTTTAATTAAGAAATTCTTGAATCTGTGATTAGTGAACTCTGTGCCATTATCAGTTCGCACATCCTTTATTTTCAGGTTTAGCTCATTTTCCACTCTTGCCTTAAATTCTTCAAACTTCCCCAAAGTTTCATCTTTGTTTTTCAGAAAGTAGACAAAGGTTCTTCGGCTGAAGTCATCAACCAGAACAAAAAAGTATTTTGATCCACCTAGAGATTGGTATGGCATTGGACCACATAAATCCATATGCACCAATTCAAGGGGTTTGGTTGTACAGTTGGTGGTAACGGGATGGTAAGGTTGTCGAGTCAATTTCCCCCATTATACAAGCTTCACATTCTGGCAAGTTCTTAAATTTAACATTAAACCCCAATACCACATTCCGTTGAATTATCTCTTTCATGTACGCTTCGTTCAAATGATTCAGTCTTCTATGCCACAAGCTGATATTGTCCTTTGAGAAATCATCTTTTGTGGTCATGACATTCTCCGTTTTTTCCGAGTATTCATCTCTGGACCTTGTTTCCATTACATACATCCTATCCTGGATTTGAGCCTCTGCAATTAAATCATCCTGTTCATTGTAAATCTTTGCTCCATCTCTATTGAATATTATAGTATTTCCTTTGTTAGTTAATTCGTATATTGATAAAAGATTAGACCTTAAGTTAGGTACATGCAGAACTCCTTTAATTTGAACATTCTCAATTCCGTTTTCGGTACAAGTAGAACCTTGATATCACCTTTAGCTGTAGCATGTGTAACTTTACCTTCTTCTGATAAATTTATCTCGCTTTCATAAGGCATTACATTTTCCATCCAGTCCAAGTGTGGGGATAAGTGCGTAGTACACCCTGAGTTAAGACACCAGGTTTGTATCTGACTATAATTATTTGAGGAGTTTTCAAAAACTCGATCTGTGCTGGTATTGAAAGTTTGTTCCGCAGGCTTGCTTGAGACGGTATTCGCATTATTTCTGAAATTTTGTTTGTTATAGTTCGTATTTGAATTTGCATTTCTTTTCCCATGTTGTTCTTGAGTTAGATTATTTTTGAACCAGCAATCTGTTGAGGTGCCGAGCGGCGCCGAGGTGACGGCGGGAACCGGCCGAAACTGGATCCCGCCAGTTTGTGTTGGTGTCGGCTGGAGCGGAGGACTAACTCCGCGTCTAGCTGTGTGTGGTATTCTACTTATGTTCCGGCACTGGTTATAAATAAAACCGGTACCAAGGGAGCTCCGACGACTCAGAGTGGATTATTGACAAAACAACGGGCACAACACAACATGGTGGCAGCGCCGGGATCGTGAAGAGCCCAAGTAAGTGCCTTTTTAATTAATTCCACTCTTATGCAATCAAATCTGACATGGAATCAAATTCCTTTCTTCCGCCTCCTAACTTCAGTTTCGACGCCAAGGATTGGCCAAGCTGGAAACAGCGATTTTCTCGATACAGACTTCTCTCCAACTTGAACGCCAAGGAACAAGAATATCAGATCACAGCATTGATATATCTTATGGGGGAGAGGGCTGAGGAAATCCACTCTGCGTTCAATCTCTCAGAAGATGACGCAAAGAACTTCGAAAAGTCATTGAAGCGTTCGACAACCACTTTATTGGCAAACGCAACGTGGTGTATGAACGGGCTTTGTTCGGATTAAGGAGTCAACGGCCGGAAGAAACCATCGAGGAATTCGTGACAGTTTTGCACAGAATATCTGAGCACTGCGAATACGCTAATCTGCGCGAGGAGCTTATTCGTGATCGTTTAGTGCTTGGAGTAAAAGATAGGAAGTTGTCGGAGAAACTGATGCTAAACGAAAACCTGACCTTGGCCAAAGCAGTCGAGATCGCCCGTCAGTGGGAAGCTGTGATGCGTGAACAACAGGATCTTAACCCTTCTACATCGCAGGTCGACACAACGCGGAAAGTGGCCAAGCAGAAGCCTAAAGCATCCGGTCATGGCAAGGACAATGGCAGATCAACGTTTAGACAAACAGACAGTGCCAAGAAAACAGACGAAGGAAAAAAATTCCAACTTGCTTTAACTGTGGGACTACCAAACATCATTATCGTTACAGAGATAAGTGCCCCGCTAAGGACAAAGTCTGTGGAAAGTGCGGGATAAAGGGCCATTACACTAATCTCTGTCGAAGAAAAAACAATGAGGTGAACGCCATATCCTCGGAGGAAACCCCAGCGCGGGAGAAGGTCTCATATGTATATGCTGTCCGCGAGCCTACGCTGGGAAGCAGAAAGAGCAGGTGGAAGTCAACAGTAAGAGTCAACGGCACTGCAATCCACTTCAAGTTGGATCCGGGCTCGGATGTGACACTGATACCATTTTCTCTGTACAAGCGGTATTTCAGCAACGTCCAACTGACGCCTACCGACGGTCAACTGATGGCGGCCGCGAACCAAAGATTGGAGAATGCTGGGACCTTCGTGGCGAAGCTCCGAGCTAACACACGTGAAATGAAGGAAACCGTGTACGTGGTCCACCATTTGGAGCAACCTCTGCTGGGTGTCGGAGCCTGTGAAGACCTCCAACTCGTCAAACGAATTGATCTTGTCATCAACGGAACAACGGATGTCAATCCTGAAGGAGAGTTCCCTAAGCTATTTGAAGGACTGGGGCTTCTTGAACAGCCCTATCACATCAAGTTGAAGGAAGGTGCCAAGCCCTTCTCCATACCAGTCCCAAGACGAGTGCCTCTTCCGCTCATGCCGAAGTTAAAAGAGCAACTGGATGCCATGGTGGCTCAGGAAGTCATCGAACCAGTTGATGAGCCAACGGAGTGGTGCGCACCGATCGTCCTAGCTGGAAAGCCAAACGGGAAAATCAGGATCTGTGTAGACTTGTCCCGGCTTAACCTGAGTGTGGAACGTGAGCTTCACCCACTTCCTGTCCTTGAACATGAACTAGCTCAACTCAACGGGGCCAAAATCTTTTCCAGGCTGGATGCTAACAGTGGATTTTGGCAGATTAAACTCTCCGAAGAAAGCCAAACGCTGACGACTTTCATTACGCCCTTTGGCAGATATAAATTCAAAAGGCTTCCCTTTGGGATCTCTAGCGCTCCAGAACACTTCCAGAAACGCATGTCTGCTATCCTACGAGGAGTCAATGGGGTAATCTGTCACATGGATGACATCCTCATTTTCGCAAAGAGAAAGGAAGAGCATGACGAGACACTACGCGAAGTTTTGAGACGCCTAAAGAACTCAGGAATTACGCTCAACAAAGAAAAGTGCCAGTTCGGTGTAAGCAACGTCACATTCCTGGGACATTACATCGACGAACACGGTATCAAGGCGGACGAAAAGAAAGTCAAAGCCATCGCCGAGATGAAACCGCCAACTGACGTGCACGGGGTGCAACGTTTTATGGGCATGGTCAATTTCTTAGGCCGCTTTGTTCCAAACTTAGCGGAAATCACAAAGCCACTAAACGACCTAAGAAAGAAAGATGTTAGTTTCATCTGGGGCTCACCACAGAAAAAAGCGTTCGAGAAAGTCAAAGACGTTCTGGCCAGTGACCGAGTTCTGGCAAGCTTTGACATCTCTAAGAAGACCATGGTCTCAGCTGATGCATCATCGTATGGCCTGGGAGCTGTCCTCAAGCAAGAGCATGAAGCCAACGAGTGGCGCCCAGTGGCCTTTGCATCACGAACGCTGACGAAGACGGAACAGGGATACGCTCAAATAGAGAAGGAAGCCCTTGCAATCACATGGGCGTGTGAGCGCTTCAAGGACTTTGTGGTTGGAAAAACCTTCCTCATCGAAACAGATCACAAACCTTTAGTCCCCATCTTCACCACTAAAGATCTGAACGATCTAACGCCAAGGCTTCAACGGTACCGTATGAGGATGCTTCAGTTCTCGTTTCATATCTTTCATACACCGGGGAAGGACCTAATCACCGCTGATGCCCTTTCAAGACAACCACTTCCAGGTCATCTTCCCGAAGATGAAGAGCTCCAAGAAGAAGTTGAACATTTTGTGCGTAGCATCGTCCTGCATCAATCCACGACAGACGACCGACTTGCCAAAATAGCCCTCAACCAGAAGCTGGAGCCTACCCTTCAAAATGTGGCATTTTATTCCAAAAACGGGTGGCCCGCCAAATGTCAGCTCTCTCCCTTAGAACGCTCGTTCTACGATGTTCGCGACGAGATAGGGGAAGAGAACGGCTTACTAATGAGAGGACTGCGAGTGATCATCCCCTCTAACATGCGAAAAGATGTTTTGAACCGCATCCACGCAGGTCATCAAGGAATAACAAAATGTCGAGCAAGAGCAAAGGATCATGTTTGGTGGCCAGGAATAGGTCAAGAAATCCAGGATATGGTAAAAACCTGTGAGAAATGCATAGAGAATCAACCTCTAAAGCACGAACCACTCATCCCCAACGACTTTCCGGAAAGACCGTGGCAAAAGGTCGGGATGGATCTCTTCCATTACGAAGGAAGTGAGTATTTAGTCGTCGTAGACTACTTTTCTCGATTTATCGAGGTCGTACGACTTACTAAACTTTCCTCGGAAGCTGTGGTAGATCACTGCAAAGCCATCTTTGCTCGTCATGGCATCCCTGACATTGTAATCAGTGATAACGGGCCACAATTTCGCCCATCAACAACTTCAGCTTTTACGAAGTTTGCCTCTGAAGTTGGGTTTCGACACATCACTTCCAGCCCAAAGCATCCACAATCAAATGGTCAAGCAGAGGCTGCTGTCAAAATTGTGAAAAACCTGATGAAAAAGAATAAAGATCCGGTCCTAGCACTCATGGAGTATCGGGCAACACCCCTGGCAAACGGACTCTCCCCTGCGGAACTTCTATTTGGACGGAAAATTCGCACTATGGTTCCCTGCACTTCATCATCACTAACCCCTAAAACAGTGGATCAATCCAAACTCAGGGGGGAAGAGGAGCAGCGGAAGATGGCGCAGAAAACGGCTTTTGACAGACGCCATGCGGCCACGAAAAAGGCGGAACTAATTGCAGGAGAGAAAGTTTGGGTGAAGGATCTTCGAGCGTGGGGAAGTGTCCTCGAGAAGGCTTCAGCGCCCCGCTCATACATCGTGGAAACTCCTGTAGGGACCTACAGGCGGAACTCTCTTCTTCTGGCTTCTTCCCAACAACAGGTCGACCCCAGTGAGACATCTCCTGACAGTGAACTCCCCACCGAAACGGAGGAAACTCCGGGAAATGAACTGCCTGCAGAGGAGCTACAACAGCTGCCAGCAATCGCTCCAGAGATAAAGCAGCTGTCTCCCTCACCTGGGAAGGTGTCGCGGTATGGGAGAAGATACAAGCGTGTCCAGCGCTAACCTCCTCTAAACTTTTTGGGGGAGATGTTGAGGTGCCGAGCGGCGCCGAGGTGACGGCGGGAACCGGCCGAAACTGGATCCCGCCAGTTTGTGTTGGTGTCGGCTGGAGCGGAGGACTAACTCCGCGTCTAGCTGTGTGTGGTATTCTCCTTATGTTCCGGCACTGGTTATAAATAAAACCGGTACCAAGGGAGCTCCGACGACTCAGAGTGGATTATTGACAAAACAACGGGCACAACACAACACAATCTTTAGCTAAATGTTCTTTTTTAAGGCAAACAAAACACTCCTTTTGTCGATTCTGTTGATAGTGATTTCTTCTGTCTTTACTTCTGTAAGCCTGTTCATTTTCATCAGAATGACTCCCATTCATCTTAGAATTCATTCGATTCTCTTCCTCTCGAAGTGACTGCCGAATTTCATCAAGAGTTAAGTCTCTTCTAGTTCTCAGTACAACAGCGATCTTTTCCAATCTTGGATGGATACCTCGCACAATATGAAACGCTAGTTCTCTTTGGGATATTTGGTGTCCGAGTGAAGAACTTCGAGAGGCAATATTTTTGGCTCTAGCCATATATTCGTTTATGGATTCATTATTTTTCATCTTGATATTCTTAAGTTCAAGTCCAATATCAATGATCTTATCTTCTAGGTTGCCCGTGTAGATTTTCTTTAATTCATCCCATACTTTCTTTGCTTTAGTTTCATCTAGAAACATTCGTGCTTGTTCATCTGATAGAAGTGTAACTATAATTCCAAAGGCTTCGTCATTCTTTTCGCTCCATATTTTCCAAGCGACTTCATCTTTTATATCAGGCTCGGGATCCGAAATTACGCATTTAAATAATTTCTTTCCACGTAAAAGTGCTCCGACTTTTAAAGCCCAAATCGGATAATTTGTTCCTGTTAAAGGTTCAATTTTTGTAGTTGGCGAAAAATTGCAATCCATTTTAACCTTGTTTTTCAACTTTTTAAAATTAAACAATATAGTTTAAAGGTAGTTTATAATTCAAAAATGTTTTTTTTTCAAACCTTCTATTTAAAACTTTCTTTTATCAATATAATTCAAATTCTATTGAAACATATTTCAGAATTTACATACGTTGATGCAGAAGAGATCTTTGTTTACCAATTAGAATAAACGTATCAAACTTCTGATAAAATATTTTCGCTTTTTCTCAAGTTTTAAATTGAACCACGCTCTGCTACCATAAATTGTAGTATTTTAAATAATTACAACTCTCTTTAAAGCAACAAAAGAATTATTTATTGCATTTAGCAGGAAAAGAAAAACTAGGAATGCCAAACAAAACGTTTTTAGGTTAATCAACCAGCAACCACGTACCGGTTAGTTCCTATTCAAAATCTAGCTTTCACACAGAGTATTGAAAAATAAAATACGACATATATTTTAATAAATATATATATATTTTAATTTAAAAATGAGTAAAAAAGAATAAAAATATAGATAAATATTATAGAAAAAAAAAGAATGTAGATAAAGATCACAAAGAAAAAATAAGATAAAGATTCTATAGAAAAAACAATTAAAATATAAAGAAGAAGAATATAAAAGTTCTAAAGAAGAAAGCAAATCCCTATATATAGTCACGACCGTCTTTCCTCATCGGCCTCTGTCACGGATGCGCGCGCACAGGGAGGTCACGTGCTCGCCGGCAGCCAATAAAAAAAAATAAAAACTCCCTCGAGCCGGATTTGAACCAGCGACCTAAGGATCACCGTTGTAACATCTACAGTCCTCCGCTCTGCCAACTGAGCTATCGAGGGATACAAACTGTATGAATAAGTTTACCTTATAAAGTCAACTAATCCTATTTCTACACAAAATGTACTCATACATATATTATATTATATATATATATATATAGTCACGACCGTCTTTCCTCATCGGCCTATGTCACGGATGCGCGCGCACAGGGAGGTCACGTACTCGCCGGCTCCCTCGAGCCGGATTTGAACCAGCGACCTAAGGATCACCGTTGTAACATCTACAGTCGAGTAAAACACGGGCGTTGCCCGGGTCATTCGGCTAGTAAAGATTATAAAAAGAAGAATATAGAGATGAAGATTGTAAAGAAGAGAAGAATATAGAGTTAAAGTTTATAAAGGAAAGGAATATATATGACATAATAAAAATCATATTTTTATTATTCATTAATATAATTATAATTTAAATAATCATAGAATTAACACAGAGTTAATTTTTTAAAATCCTTAACAAAAGGAGTACAACGCAATATTGTTTTTTGTTTATACTTAGAATATCATATAGAATTGTATGTATGAAAACTGTTTGTTCTTAAAAATATAATCATTAAAATAAATTCAATTTTGGATATAAAGTTATCATTTTCAATTCAATCCACGACTGCATGAATGAATTGGTAACGTACCTAAAATACATCTTTTTTTTACGACATCTTTATTAATAGTCGACAGGATGTATTTTAACCCTGTGCGAGAAGAATTTCAATAGATTTCAAAGCCATATATTGCAACTGGGATATTTGGGAAAAGATATAGATGGAAGAAAGGCAATTATGGAAGTCGAAACTTTAATTAAGAAATTAAAAAGGATAAAAAAAAGTATAAAAGGCATTGAAGAAAATATCGAATCCATTGTGTCTATGGTAGATGTAAATGCAACGAAATGCAAACTAGAGTATGCAAATAATGATTTGATGAAAATGAGTGTTGAAGTGGAGCTGGTCGGCATTCGCTCGAAGGGGCTGCTGTCTGCGTCAAGGTATCCATGGATCGAGACGGCACGGACATGAAGCTTGCAGCTGGGGAGGCTTGTACGGCCTTCTCCCGAAACCAGCACCTATTCTCAGGATAGAAGCGTCCGGCATGTCCCCTGTTTAGGCAAATTCGGCAGGGGCGTCTTTTAGAACTATAGTCCATAGGGCTTCTTCCTGGATGTCCCCATTGCTTTTGTTGTACTTCCATTCTTGGGGCTGTTTCGCTTTTAATAGATGACTCCTCCACATTTGCATCTTTATTTGGCAAATTCTGCAAGCTTTTTGCGTGAATTTCTAGAAATTCCATTAAATCCTTACTTGAAGGCACAACCCTTGGGTTGTTCTGCAATTCCCACTGTTTTCTTGTGGTTTTATCAAGCTTATCTTGTATGATCTTGACGAGAAACACATCAGATAAACTATCGATTTGGTAACCTAATACCTTCACTGTTCTTACTATCTCGTTGCAACTATCTAGAAGTTTAAACATTGACTTATGGTTGTCATCGGCTAACTTTGGTAATCTTAATGCATTATCTATTTGGGTGAAAATCAGATCCTTTGGATTATCATATCTTGTTAATAAGGTTTGCCAAACCTCAACATAATTATCGGCTGTAATTGGAAATGCGTTTACCAGTCTTAGGGCTTCGCCTCTCAGTTGGCCTTTTAAATATTGTAACTTTTCAATATTAGGTATTTGTGAGTTAGAACCAACCGCAGAAAAAAATAGATCCTTAAATGAAAGCCATGATTCTAATCTACCATCGAAAGTTGGCAATTCAAGTTTAGGCATTTTAACATGTAAATTTACTTTTTTCTCAGATGTTTCTTGCCCATTATGCCTTAAATCCAATTCACACTTTAATCTTATACACTTATCTATGCAATTTTCCACTTCGTCATTCAATTCATCATCTTCAAGTTGCTGCAAGAAAATATCACTCATTTTCATCAAATCATTATTTGCATACTCTAGTTTGCATTTCGTTGCATTTACATCTACCATAGACACAATGGATTCGATATTTTCTTCAATGCCTTTTATACTTTTTTTTATCCTTTTTAATTTCTTAATTAAAGTTTCGACTTCCATAATTGCCATTCTTCCATCTATATCTTTTCCCAAATATCCCAGTTGCAATATATGGCTTTGAAATCTATTGGAATTCTTCTCGCACAGGGTTAAAATACATCCTGTCGACTATTAATAAAGATGTCGTAAAAAAAGATGTATTTTAGGTACGTTACCAATTCATTCATGCAGTCGTGGATTGAATTGAAAATGATAACTTTATATCCAAAATTGAATTTATTTTAATGATTATATTTTTAAGAACAAACAGTTTTCATACATACAATTCTATATGATATTCTAAGTAAAAACAAAAAACAATATTGCGTTGTACTCCTTTTGTTAAGGATTTTAAAAAATTAACTCTGTGTTAATTCTATGATTATTTAAATTATAATTATATTAATGAATAATGAAAATATGATTTTTATTATGTCATATATATATAAAGATTATAAAGAAAAAGAATATTCAGATAAATATTATATAAAGAAGAAGAATATATTTTAAAATAAAACTACAACCTTTCGCAATAGAAGAATATAAATGAAGATTATGAAGAATATAAAGGTTCCAAAATAGAGATCCAAATAAGAGTTCAAGAGGATTCCAGCCACAATAGAAGTGCTAGATGAGATTGTAAGATTGATCAATTGGCTTTCCACTTAGAGAAAGCCTGGATAGGATTGATCAATTGGCTTTCCACTTAGAGAAAGGCTGGATAGGATTGATCAATTGGCTTTCCACTTAGAGAAAGCCTGGATAGGATTGATCAATTGGCTTTCCACTTAGAGAAAGCCTAAATAAGGTTTATTAATTGGCATTCTATTTTAGAGAAGACCCAGTGTTTACCGAGAGAAGGCCCAGACCGTCCAGTGGTCAAGAGGAACCAGGAGAATTTTCCCGCCTGTACTTCGGTTCAAAATATATGACCCCGGACTTTGATTAAAAGGGGAACATGTTGTATATAGTATAATCTGTGTAAATATAAAGATCCGGCAACACTGTTGGTTTAATAAATTAAGACACAATAAATATGTAATTCATCTAGCGTGTGGCTGTATTGCTTGGCTATATATATATAGACTGTAACTATATTATAAATATATGTTTAAATAAGGTTGATTGTTAAATAGAAACCAATAACCTATAAAACAGTAAGTTAAAAAATATTATTTTTTTTTTAAATATTAATTAAAACGTTTTATTATTTTGTGTTAGCGATTACTAATTTTATTTTCAGACCTTTGTATTCAATATGTCTTTATCAAAACTAAGTGGCAGTAAAACTAAACGAAAAATTGCTGACGAACATAGGAATTTTCAAGAAAAGTGGGAATTAGAGTATTTTTGCTCTGAATTAAAAGATAAAATCATCTGCTTGATATGTAATAATGCTATTAGTGTACCAAAATTATATAACATTAAACGTCATTATGAACAACATAAATCAAAATATGATACCTACGAAGGTTTATTGAGACAAGAAAAGGTAAAATAATTCAAGTTGGGAATGAAAAAAAACAACAGTTTATGTTTACTAAAGTATCACAAGAGAGTGAAGCGGCGGTGCATGCAAGCTACGTTTTATCGGAGATGATAGCTAAACACTCAAAACCTTTTAATGAAGGTGATTTCATCAAGGAATGTTTAATTAAAGCTGCAGAAATTGTTTGTCCTGGAAGTTTGAAGACGTTTCAAGCAATATCTTTGTCTCGAAATACCGTTGTGGAAAGAGTTACTGATATGGCCAGAAATTTAAATGATCAGATAAAAGAAAAATCATCTTGTTTCGAAGCATTTTCCATTGCCTGTGATGAGAGTACGGACATTGGGGGCGTAGCTCAGTTAGCTGTTTTTTTTCGAGCTTGCGACACGAATTTCAACATTTTTGAGGAATTATTGGAACTAGTACCGATGCATGGCACTACTACAGGAGAAGATATATTTAATTGCGTTTATGATCTTCTGCAAAAATACAATTTACCTCAATCAAAATTGAATTCTGTAGCAACAGATGGAGCTCCTTCAATGACTGGAAAAACCAACGGTTTCGTAGCATTACTGCGAAAAAAACTAAGTGAAATTTCTGATGGTTCCAATATTCATCATACGCGTTGCATTATACATCAGGAAGTATTATGTACGAAGGTAATAAAAATGGAAAATGTGTTGACACCTATCAAAAAATTCATCAATTTCATAAGATCTCGAGGTTTAAATCAGCGACAGTTCTCTCTGTTCTTAACTGAATTAGAAAGCGAATATTCAGGTTTATCATACTATACCGAGGTACGTTGGCTATCATGCTCCAAGGTTCTCAAACAATTTTGGGACTTGAAAGAAGAAATATGTCAGTTTTTAATAACCAAGAATCAAGACATCACTTTGTTTTCTGATCAAGTATGGTTGCAAGATTTTTCCTTCATGGTTGACATAACAAAACTCTTGTCGGATTTAAATTTGAAACTGCAAGGAAAGGATCAGATCATTACCAACATGTGTGACCAAGTTAATGCATTCAAATGTAAGCTAGTTCTTTGGGAAAAGCAGTTGAAAAACGAAGATTTAATGCACTTTCCGACATGCAACATGTACAAATCAAGTTTAGGTGAAACTGCATCGTATCAAAAATATGCGGAAAAAAATTTAAGTCTTAGAAATAAATTTGGAACAAGGTTTTCAGATTTCAAATCTTTGGAAGGCAAGTTTACTTTGTTTTCTTCGATTTTCTCGATAAATATAGAATCAGTACCTAATCATATGCAAATGGAGGTAATAGATATCCAGTGCGATTCAGATTTAAAGGCAAAATTCATTGAAGTTGGCGTTTCTGAATTTTACAAATATTTGCCAGCCAGATTTGAAAACACTCGAAAATTAGCATATGAAATTATGTCCATGTTTGGAAGTACTTATCGGTGCGAGCAGTTATTTTCACTTATGAAAGGAAATAAGTCTCCAATCAGATCGAGAATTACTGACGTTCACCTTGGGTCAGTTTTAAAATAATCACTGCGAACAAGATTTCCCCCGAAGTAGGAAAGATGGTAGCAGAAAAGAGATGCCAAATATCATGGAGAAAATATTAACTTTACTTTCTTTTTTCTTATTAGTATTTTTTAAAATAAGCCTACATAAATGTTACTATAAAAAATTAAATACTTGTCTTCTTTTTTTGCGGCCCACATAATCTTATTACTTTTTTATTTGGCCCGTGTTAGGATTTGAGTTTGACATGCTTGTTGAAGAACACTAGCACGTGACTTCCCTGTGCGCGCGCATGTCTGCCAGCGAGAGCAGTTTCACGCGACCGCCCGCCAGCGAAAGAAGCTTTTTCTTAATTACAATGCAAATCGTTAACTATATTTACAGGTTTCTATTTTATAACTATTTCACATATTTACAATATGCATGATGATATTGGAAACAGATTACCTAGTTGTAACATATAAATTAATATACACTGGTGGTTTTCATTCGGACTGCGGCTGGCGTTTTCCGGAGACCCTGGTCAAGTTGGTGCTTCTTCCGATGGCCCCATTAGATCTTGATGGAAATACTTAAACCCTGGGAGAAAGTTAGAGTTTAGAATTCGTAAATGTATTCCTTTGTTTATATATATATTTTTTTCTCATGTTCTATGTTTTTAATATATTTTAGTTTATTTAATTTTGACCAGAATATATTGGCCACGTGTATAAACAATAAGACTTAGTTGTTGTTTGTAATGAAAAATAAATCTGAAGCTATCCAGCATTCCTGAGACAAAAACTCTGGCCTTCATCTTCATTCTTATCTCCATGTTTTGTTCAGAGGTGATAAACCAGATGTATTATTTCGGTAGACGAGTGGGTAAAAACCTCGATTCCCGACAGCCATGAATAACCTTCACATATTATTCATTGTTGAAAATATAATAAATTAGGTTGCTCTTTTGAGCGGCACGTAATAGTGATTTTGGAACAAGCACGAATTTAAGAAAAGGAACTGCTTGTTCTCGTTTGCTTGTATATAAGTTTATACCAAGCCCTTTCTTTCTTCTTTCCCCCTATTTGATACATTGTAAATAATTATATAAAATATATATAAAAGGATTTAAAAGCGCGAATATTTCTTTTATTTATAAAACGAACTTCTACTGTCCTTACTGCGATGAAAAAATATATTGGGAGGGCTTGGCTCATCAGTGGTGAACCCTCCCAGCGGTTTCGCCAATTTAATCCACCAGACCGCCTCTCAGAGCTCTAATACTGCATTGGATCATTCTGCTTTTATATGCTGCACTGAAGGATGGAATCTTAGAAATGGTTTTCAAGTAAACTATGGACATAAGCTTATAGGACAATAGAATAACATTCAAATATTTGCTTCGAGCAATGCTCTTCAGCAAACCATAAAGACAAGGCCATTAGGAATAAATTAACACAAATCAATAACGCGCCATCTATACATATAAAATAAAAGGATTTAAAAGCGCGAATATTTCTTTTATTTATAAAACGAACTTCTACTGTCCTTACTGCGATGAAAAAATATATTGGGAGGGCTTGGCTCATCAGTGGTGAACCCTCCCAGCGGTTTCGCCAATTTAATCCACCAGACCGCCTCTCAGAGCTCTAATACTGCATTGGATCATTCTGCTTTTATATGCTGCACTGAAGGATGGAATCTTAGAAATGGTTTTCAAGTAAACTATGGACATAAGCTTATAGGACAGTAGAATAACATTCAAATATTTGCTTCGAGCAATGCTCTTCAGCAAACCATAAAGACAAGGCCATTAGGAATAAATTAACACAAATCAATAACGCGCCATCTATACATATAAAATAAAAGGATTTAAAAGCGGGAATATTTCTTTTATTTATAAAACGAACTTCTACTGTCCTTACTGCGATGAAAAATGTTGAAAAAACAGTAAAAGTTCGTTTTATAAATAAAAGAAATATTCGCGCTTTTAAATCCTTTTATTTTATATGTATAGATGGCCCGTTATTGATTTGTGTTAATTTATTCCTAATGGCCTTGTCTTTATGGTTTGCTGAAGAGCATTGCTCGAAGCAAATATTTGAATGTTATTCTACTGTCCTATAAGCTTATGTCCATAGTTTACTTGAAAACCATTTCTAAGATTCCATCCTTCAGTGCAGCATATAAAAGCAGAATGATCCAATGCAGTATTAGAGCTCTGAGAGGCGGTCTGGTGGATTAAATTGGCGAAACCGCTGGGAGGGTTCACCACTGATGAGCCAAGCCCTCCCAATATATTTTTTCATCGCAGTAAGGACAGTAGAAGTTCGTTTTATAAATAAAAGAAATATTCGCGCTTTTAAATCCTTTTATTTTATATGTATAGATGGCGCGTTATTGATTTGTGTTAATTTATTCCTAATGGCCTTGTCTTTATGGTTTGCTGAAGAGCATTGCTCGAAGCAAATATTTGAATGTTATTCTACTGTCCTATAAGCTTATGTCCATAGTTTACTTGAAAACCATTTCTAAGATTCCATCCTTCAGTGCAGCATATAAAAGCAGAATGATCCAATGCAGTATTAGAGCTCTGAGAGGCGGTCTGGTGGATTAAATTGGCGAAACCGCTGGGAGGGTTCACCACTGATGAGCCAAGCCCTCCCAATATATTTTTTCATCGCAGTAAGGACAGTAGAAGTTCGTTTTATAAATAAAAGAAATATTCGCGCTTTTAAATCCTTTTATTTTATATGTATAGATGGCGCGTTATTGATTTGTGTTAATTTATTCCTAATGGCCTTGTCTTTATGGTTTGCTGAAGAGCATTGCTCGAAGCAAATATTTGAATGTTATTCTACTGTCCTATAAGCTTATGTCCATAGTTTACTTGAAAACCATTTCTAAGATTCCATCCTTCAGTGCAGCATATAAAAGCAGAATGATCCAATGCAGTATTAGAGCTCTGAGAGGCGGTCTGGTGGATTAAATTGGCGAAACCGCTGGGAGGGTTCACCACTGATGAGCCAAGCCCTCCCAATATATTTTTTCATCGCAGTAAGGACAGTAGAAGTTCGTTTTATAAATAAAAGAAATATTCGCGCTTTTAAATCCTTTTATTTTATATGTATAGATGGCGCGTTATTGATTTGTGTTAATTGTAAATAATATTGCTGATTATTGTTACTATTATTGTGTTATTTCTGTATATACTCTAGTCTTTCGGAGAATCTGTATAAGACCAAAAGGTCTTAATAAAGCTTTTTGTTGTTTTGTTGTATTTTGGCTTAGATGTACAATAAATCATATCGATAATATTCAAATCTATATAATAAATAATGGGTGTGAAATTTTTCATTACTGAATAAGGAGATCACGTATCACATCCTTATATATATCCTCATATCATCTTAGTTAAGAGGAAAACAAATTGAAACAATAAAAAAAAAAAAATAAGATTAATTTTTCACTGACCTTCTTTATGTGATGAATACATATTGGAAGGGCTCACCACTGATGTCCTGTCCCTCCACACACACAGAAAGGACAGTAGGAAGTTGTCTATATATAAAAAATGAATGTGTGTCTGTTTGTACTCGATAGATTAAAAAACCATACATCCAATCGCCGTGAAACTTCGGGAAGTTGTTTACTATACTACCAGGAAGGTTTCTGGTTTGAATTTGATTTGAAATAAATATTCGTTGCAATTTTATTTGCAAATTTTCTACTTTTACTCGCAATCAGCGCCTCTCGCGGTTTTGGTGAAATTACAATTATAAATTGTAAAAATGCTAAAATGTGTGTTGTGTGTGTGTGTTCCAAGTATAATGAATTTAATATTTAATTTGAAGATTTAGTAATATAATTTTCCAATTACTTTGTAAAAACCTTGACATTTCAATATTATTATATACAGGGTGATCCAAAAGTCCCGCACAACTTTAAAAATTAATAACTCCGCGAATATTTGCGCTAGAGCAATGCGGTAAACACCATTGTGTTCAGGATGCAATGGGATTTTTTATGGCAAATAATGAAAAATTCGAAATTGATTTTAGTTACAATTTTATTCGCCAGATGGCGCACTACCAGAATCAGAGATTCAGCGGCCAAATTGTTTGATAAATTGAAAAATATAACTGATCGACACGTATTTTTCCTTTTTGAATACCAGGAAAGAACCCTAATAACATCAAATAACAAATTAATAAAACACCACTTCGCCAAAAGTATGAAGAATTGGTTAACAATTTTTAAATACAATCAGAGATATGTAAAATAGGTAAATGCAAATTCAAACATGTAGCAAAAAAAAAAAATGATATTTTAGATACGGCTTGTGTTTCCTCAGATAATAAATTTCTAATATTTTTTTAATTCAACTCTCTCTCAGTATCGATTATATTCATTTTAATTCATTTGAAAAATATGTATCTATCTCTGATAATTTATTTTACTCTGGAATGCCGTTGTTGTTGTCGTGTCCAATAAAGAGCCTCAGATGTATCCATGCATCTCCATCACAGCAGCAGCAATGTCCACTATCTTGGGTGTGTAAAGCTGCTGCTCTGGGTCTATGTCAAATTTCTGCAAGGCTGCGGCCATTGCTGGCTTTGAGAATATGTGGGTAGGTGTAAGTTCCACACCGGGACAATTGTTGCATGCCCTATAGGTTATTGTGCCATCTGGGTGTATTGTCATTCCTTTATAGTGTTTTGTTCTAAGTCTTGTTATAGTTTTTGTCATTTTTCTCTCAGAGTTTATTTCGCATTTTGATATTTTCTTATTTATTGTTTAATTATCTTGTATTTTGACAAAGAATCAGCGTCAAATAATGACATTTGTTCTTTCCTTTGGCTCAACTTTCTGGCTTCCTTTGCCAATTCAGATGTCATTTCATTACCCCCGATCCCAGCATGGGCAGGGATCCATTGTAGAATGCAGTTATTCTCCAATGGTTCCAGTTGGGTAAGTAACGAGTGTATTTTCCGTGTGATTTTAGTATTGCCCTTCTGAATTGCTTCTAGAGCGAATATGGAGTCGCTGTATATTAAATTTCCTTCTGCTTGATGCAGGGATGGTTGGTTAAGGCATACATCAAGGGCTTTCCAGATAGCCGTCAGTTCACAAGTGAAGTTTGACGAAATCTGTCCTGCTCCATCTTTGATTTTGATGTGCGTTCCATCTTGCAGTATTATGTTAATTCCGGCCCCTCCATAACTCAGGGTAAGGTCTGAAGATCCATCTGTATATGCTGTTAAAGGGGGTCGCCTAGCATTTTTAATCAATAATTTGTACTATGAGGACATAGCCGTTGATATTTCAAACACATTAGACCTCGAAGCCCAAGATATCAAAGTCTACCTCAATCAAAACAAAGCCATCAACATATACAATATGTATCACCCTCCAAACAATACACTTATTGACGATGGAACAATGGCTCAATTTCTTACAGACAACTCTTATTGTAGGTGACCTTAATGCCAAACATCAACTATGGGGATGTTCCACGCCAAACCCAAGAGGCAAAATACTTTCAAACATATTTGACGACAATGCCATCATGTGCTTAAATGATGGAAATCCTACCCATCATTCATACAGCTATAATACTGCACAAGCCCTTGATATAAGTTTTTACTATCCTGACATTTTCCACAAATGCAAATAGCAAATATTAAAAAGTATTGTAAGTGATCATTTGCCTAATTTGATAGAAATTAGCACCAAGATCAAACCCAGCTCAATTAAGAAAAAATCTGGAACTTCAAAAAGGCTAATCGGATATCTTTCGAAAACACCATTATTAAAGCAGCCACAGTTTCAATACCAAGAGGTAATATTAAGAAATGGATTCCAAATTATACACACCAGGCAAAAAATATTTCAAACACTTATAACTAAAGGAAATGAACTACAAAAAAGAGCACCCAAAACCAAACAAATTGTAGAACTGAACTGAACATTGTGAATGCAAAAAAATAAAGATTATACGTAAATGTGAAAAGGGAAAAATGGAAACAAACTTGTGAAAACCTGAACCCAAGAAACCCAAATACAAAACTTTGGAATTTGGCAAAACAAATTGACAGATTCCAGTCACAAACCGAAAAAACTAATATGATTAAGAATACAGATGGTACACCAGCAACTAATGACAAAATTGCTGCCAATCTTTCAGGTAATTCATATCAAATAAGTAGTAAAATCAAGGTTGAAACAAAGGCCCGAAGAATTATTCATGACTGTAAAAATGTCACCAGCACTCATAATATTTCCCATGAAAAAAATCAATATGAAAGAGCTAGCTTATGCATTAGAAAACACTGACCTAAACAAGACTCCTGGGCCAGATGGAATCCATGGCCGAATGATATCAAACTTGGGCAAAATTGGCAAACAAAGACTTCTTAATATTTTCAATAACTCCTGGAAAACTGGAAAATTGCCTCAAGACTGTAAAATGCCACAATAATTCCCATTTAAAAACTTGACAAATCTGCTGATGATACTCAGACGACTCACCTACCACCCCAACACAAGAAATCTCTTACCAGAAGAATAATATGGATTTAGGAAAGGACATGGGACAATAAACCAACTCTTATTTTTCACACAAAAGGTAAAAGATGCACAAAACAGAAAAACAACTAACCACACAATAGCTGCTTTTTAGACCTTACACAAGCTTTTGATAAGGTATGGAAAAACAAGTTATTTACAAAATTATACAAACATTTCAAAATTGATGGAAAAGCTATCACTTGGATAAATGATTCCCTTAAAAATAGATACATCAGGGTCAAATATAATGGCACTCTATCTAAAACCTTCAAATTGTATCAAGGATTACCACAAGGATCAGTCCTTAGCCCAAATCTCTTCACCCTATTTATTGCAGGCATAGAAGAAAAATTTTCACATAAAACCAATATTGGACTTTTCGCTGATGACATTATTCTATGGAGCAGCAACACTAACTGGAAAAAAGATGAAAGAGATTTGAACAAGACTCTTCTCCACCTAGAAAAAATTGCTAATAAACATAAATTAGAATTTAACCCCCCAAAAATTAAAACCTGACTTTTTACAACCGATAAGAAACTATACAAAATAAGACCAAATATTATTCTGAAAGAACAACAATTTCAATATAATAAACATCCTAAATATCTCGGCTACACCCTGGATCCAGACATTTAACTCCAGTAAACATATTGAAGGAGTTGTTAGAAAAGGAAGAGACCGACTAAAAATCTTGAAATGTACACTGCGTGACATTGAAAATGGAACACCAAGAAATAGTGGCCAGAAAATTATGCAAATTTCAGGGTAGACGCGCCTAACCGAGTTATGCAAATGACGTAAAATGCGCAGCACTCGTGCGCACATGGAGTAAGATATAAGGGAAGGAACTTGCAGAAAGGACAGTATTCGTGTCGTTATTTCTTCAAGGAAAATCATTGTAGAAATTTTGTTCTTGTGTCAAAAGACACGTGTAATAACAGAGAATGCCAGGTCATCGTAAACGGAGGCAGTTCAAGCAGACAGACGCTTTTACGAGGGGCATGGTGATCGGACTGAAAAGGGCAGGTTGGTCCTTACGTCAAATCGCAGCTGATACACACCTTGGTGCGTCCACGGTGCACCGACTGTGGAGAAGATGGTTGGAACAAGGAAATGTGGCAATTTATAGGAATGTCGGTGCAACCAGAGTGACGTCAACACGTCTGGATCGGCGTATCCTTCGACAAGCAGTGGCGGCCCCACAAGCCACTTGTACCGCCATCCTGCAACATGTGCAAGACACCCTAGATCATTCCATCTCGACCAGAACCATTTCCCGTCGATTGGTTGCTAATGGCTTGCACTCATGCCGTCCGCTAAGAAGAATGCCATTGACCCCACCGAATAGGCGCCAACGTTTGGAATGGTGCCGGGCTAGATCAACGTGGATGACGGAATGACACAGGGTCGTGTTCTCAGATGAGTCGCGTTTCTGCTTGTCCAGTGTTAGTCGCCGTGTACGCGTGTGGCGTCGACGTGGAGAAAGGTCCAATCCGGCAGCAATTGTGGAACGCCCCACCGTGCGACAACGTGGAATCATGGTTTGGGGCGCAATCGCGTATGATTCCATGTCACATTTACTTCGTATTCAGGGCACTATGACGGGCCAACGATACGTTGATGATGTGCTGCGACCGGTGACACTCCCCTACCTTCAGGGGGTACCCAATGTCCTTTATCAGCAGGATAACGCCCGACCGCACACTGCTCGCATTAGCCAACAAGCTCTGCAAGATGTACAGATGCTTCCCTGGCCACCGTACTCTCATGAACTCTCACCAATCGAGCACGTCTGAGACATCATTGTACGCCGTTTGCATGCCTTGCCACAGCCGCGTTCAGAAGACGAACTGTGGCAAATGGTTGAGAGGGAATGGAGAGCCATCCCTCAGGACGCCATCCGTACTTTGATTGACTCTCTACCTAGACGTGTTGCTGCGTGCATCTCCGTCCGCGATGGTCCTACTTGCTACTAAGCCGACGCCGTTCTCGCTCTGTATTATGACTATCATTTTGAAATAAAGATCACTTATTGTTCGTCTCTGTCTCTCTCTGTCTGCCGAGTTTCATCACTTTCAGGCCACTATTTCTCGGTGTTCCATTTTCAATGTCACGCAGTGTATTTCAGGAAGAGTGGGGAGCTGAAGCAACAACACTAAAATTAACTTAACATCTCTAATGAGACCTATCTTGGAATATGGATATCAAATCTATGGTACAGCATCTGAAACAAATCTAAAATCACTGGAAAGGATACAACTAAATGCAGCTAGAATTATTACAGGTCTTCGAAATACCTGCCCTAATAATATTGTACTTTACGAGGCAGACATTATGCCCTTAAGGATAGAAGAAGCTACAATCTGCCAAAATATATAAACAAAATCAAGAGTTATGAAAACAAACACAGAACTTTCAATTACATACTTAATTGGGAATCCAATATAAGACTCAAAAAAGAAGGCCCTCTCCACCTGGCCAAAAGAAATGGATTTTTAAAATATAAAGTGGAAAAATATTATTTAGCAGAAAAAATATCTCCATGCGAATCACTAACAAAATGTTATTTTTAATGCCACTTTAAATGAACCCACCAACAAACAATACCAAAATCCAGAATACTTAAAACAATTATCATTAGAAATAATTAATAAAATTCCTAAAAATGTAATAACTATCTATACCGATGGTAGCAGAGACGAGTTGGGACACACTGACAGTGACTCTCTCATTAAAACCACAAATAGCAATAAAAAAATAAACAGAAGAAACCCAGATTTTTTCTCAGTCTTCAGATCCAAACTTATAGCCATCTATGAAGCCTTAAAATCCATCAGAAACACTAAACATCACGATATATGGATTCTTACTGATAGTAGAAGTGCCATACAACACTTTAGTCACACAAGGGAACTTAGAGACAAAGTAAGCAGGAACATAATTGGTTATCTACAAAAACTCTCAATACCTCAAAAATTCACCTTCAATGGATACCCTTACATGTAAGCATTGAAGGCAATGAAGCTGCTGATGCGCTAGCGAAAAAATACACAAAAGAACCCTTACTACAGAAAAATAAACTTACTTTTAAAGAAATAGAAACAGTAGCCAAAACAAAAATAAACAAGAACTGGAGGATCCCACCTAAGCACAGTTGGTACACCCTAGAAGCAGATGGCCACCCAGACCTTTCGGTCCACAAGCCGGCATCCGAAGCATGCCCTTCGCTGCTATTCTGTTCAACTCATAAGCCAAGTAACGGTATCCAAGCTAGAGCTTGGACATTGTACCTGGAAACACCACCTCCCAGACAACGTGTCTGGAAGGATTTCTATACCGTTGGCCTTTAAACACAGCAAAAGAGGAAACTATTTACTGTGTCCAGCAGGGACCGCGGGGAGGCAGCCCCCGGTCGACTCTGTTCACTCACAGTTGAGGAAAAGCTCAGATGCCACGTCCTGGGCTTTCTCAAGAAGCTTGCTGTGGTTTCTCAGCAGCTTACTTTCGATCGCGCCCCTCGCCCTCCTTCTCTCTTCCTGCACACCCACTACCCTTGGATAATCCAAGACGTAGTGGCGTGCATTCACATCCCTTTCTCCATAGACGCAATCAGGGTTTCTCTTAATTTTAAATCTGTGGAGACTTGGGGAAGAGCCCATGTCCCGAACTACCCTAATGAATTTGTGGGACATTACCTTACAGAGGTACTTGGGTGTTGTTACCCAATTGAATACCTCTCTCCCTTCACACCTTTCCTCCATCTGTCCAACAATAAGTCCTGGACGTGCCCCCTGATCCTCCTATAAACTTCTTTCTTGGTCACTGGGGGTCCTTAGTGATCTACCTCTAAAGCATCCTGCCTTAGCGAGCCTGTCTGCGAACTCATTACCTACGATGAGGCTGTCCCCTAACCCTCCGGAGCCCGCGTTATCATCTCCAGCTCCTGGATTATTTGATGCGCGAGTTGCCCTTTCACCAGATTGATGGCGACGAGGGTCGACATACAATCTGAATAGAGGCGGTCCGGGCTGAAGTTCTTCTCGGCACACACTCTGAGGGCTACCCTGATCGCAACCAGCTCGGCTGAAAAGACCAATTCGTCCACTCTGAGTGTTAAGCTTTCTTGGAAGATCAGCTCTCCATTAGTGAAAATCACTACTCCAGCTCCAGTATTGGCTCCAGACTTACTACCATCAGTGAAAACCTCCGTGTCAATCCCTGTCGGCCCTCCAGGACGGTGGAGGCTTCTTTGGATCCCTCTTCCATCCCAGGGCACCCGCTTCAAGTCCCAGGGCATCTTCCCTGTTCTCCCAGATCTTCTGTCTGATGGTCTCCTCCTCTAGTTTCAATCCCAGGGGAATAAGCCCAGCGAGGACCAAAAAGGCTTCACTGCTGGTAGTGCGATATCTCCCTGTGATTCTGAGTGCCGCTGTCCTCTGCACGCTCTCTAGGGTTTTTGCCACCTTCTGATCCCTGTTATAGCAGGATTGGCTCGACACAGGAGAGGCAGAGGTTCTTAAAAATAGTACCCTCCTTCTCCCCCCCCCCCCCTATTGAGAGCTAACCAGGACAGGCCTGCACAACGCCTCCCTGCCTCTCGTCACCATCTCCTCCGCCTGGTATTGCCAACCCATCTTGTCATCAATGACCACCCCATGGATGGTCATCCTATTGACCAACGCTACCCTCCGTCCTTTCATCCGGATAGCCGGCTTGTGCTCCCATTTGATCCCTTTCCTTTTAGTTCTTATGTCCCTAGGCTTAAAGCTGAGGGCTTTAGTTTTGGAGACATTAAACTTAAGGCCAGAGTCATGGGCCCAGTTCGAGAGGATTTGGAGAGAAGCTTCAACACACTTATCAGCCTTCGCTCTCGAAGCAGCCTCAATGATGAGGAACTGGTCGTCAGCATAGAGAACCAGCCAGGCTCCCTCAGGTAGCTCCTCCTGGAAAACAGTGTTTACCAGGATATTCCACATAATAGGTCCGCAGCAAGAGCCCTGGGGGCAACCCCTAGCACAGTTTCTTTCCAACTTCCGCCCACCAAAACTGAGGCTAATCCGTCTATCTCTCAGGAAGTCACAAACCAAGCTGCACAAATTATCAGGACAACCCATGTCCATCAAATTTCATCAGCTTGTTCCAGCTCATGGAGTTGAACGCGCCATCAATGTCCAGGGCCACGAGAAGAACCCAAGCACCCTTATTTAAGCCCATCTCAACCCCCTCTAACACCTCGTTCAGAGCCGTGGTTGTGGAGTTCCCTTCCCTAAAACCACGTTGGAAAGAGGAAAGGAGCTCATTACTCTCTAGCCAGTGCTTCAGTCGCTGAGCTAGTAGGCTATCCAGGACCATACCTAGACACACTAGTAAAGAAAGCGGACGATAATCATTAGGAGAATCACCCTTTCTACCAGACTTTTCGAGAAGCACTACTCGGGCAACCTTCCATGCCTCAGGAAAAGTACCAGTGTCCAGGCACCTATTGAAAAACCTGGCAAGAAGTGATGGGTGCATTCTTAACAGGGCTTTCACGACCGTGTTATCAATCCCTTCGGGACCAGGAGATTTCCTTTTCCCGAATTTGAAAGCCGTCAATTTCACCTCATTCTCAGAAAAGGGCGGATCCACCAAACCACAAGTGGTCAGAGAGATCTCGTCCTCTGGTTCCTCGTTTCCGAAGTGCCGATCCAAGTTTTTTTTATGCTATCTTCTGCTTTCGAGCGAGTAGGTCTAGAACACATTCTCTCTGAATTTTCTCATTGTTGGTGGATGAAACAGCACCAGTGATTATTTTGGCCGCTTTGGCTTGAACACTGTCTAGTCTTACTTTTAGTGATGAGCTTGAGGGAGCCCAGACCGGTGTTGCATATTCCATTATCGGCCTTATTGAGGTGATATATGTTGTTCTGAGAATTCTGGGTTTTTTTCCCCAATTTGTTCCACATAGCCATCTCAGAATGTTTAGTTTTCTGGTAGCTCTATTTGAGGTGCTAATTATGTGTTTTGAAAATTCCAATTCCTCATCAATGACAGTTAAAATAATTTTATTGACATCTTGTCAATACATACAAAGTACACAGTCTGCACTATTTTAAAAAAAGATAATATGCATTATATACATGTGATATCTTGGGACCTCTGGGACCAGTGTTACCTGATGTTAGACAAACCTCGATGTCAACTCTACCGTGCAGTTGTGGTGGAAGGCGACACAGCTGGGCCAAAGGTGAAATAAGCAAATAGAGATTCCACTTAGAAGCGTCTGAACGCCAAGAAGGAATGGGACGGGGAGATTTCTGGCAGGAAAGGGTTTACCTTTTATCGGAGCGTCCGGGGGACAGGGACTGGAACGAAGACTAACTAAGGACTGACTGACTGAGGATCGGGGCCTCCTTTTATAGCTGAGCTGGGTCCGAACATGTCACTGCTCTTTTCTGACGTAAACAGGGGGGGAAGTTTTATTATCCAGGAGGGCCACGACCTTGTAAAAGTTGGGCTGGGTTTGCTAGGTCTTCTCTCCTATTTTCACCTAAGCCTGATTAGTTTTAACTTTAATTTTTTCCTGTTAGTCTCCATTCCTTCTATCTGTACAGTTGCTATACTTTATTAGATTCTTACGCGGTACAGATTGATGTTAGTTGAGGCTTTCTATTTGCAGTAAATAAGAAGTTATATACAATTACGTGGTGGAACATGTGGTAGTAGATATCTGGACTATTTACAACAATTCCATGGTCTTAAATCATCACATACACTATGCACAATGAATATGGCGCCTCTGCCAGCGCTGCAGAGTTTGGTGGAGAATCGCCAGTGGGTCTCCAGCGACACCACGCATTTTGCGATCTACGATGAATACCTAGATCGCGTACTTCGTCGCGTACATCTCGGTGATGGCCTGGTCGTCGAGACCAACTGGAAAGATCCAGGACTGCAGTATCACACGTTCTTCCTTCCTTGGAAAATTCTCCATTGACCCAAACCTTTAACCTTCTTCACCTTAAGAAGTCTGCAATCCAGGTTAAGGTTTCTCCTCTTACTCCGATGTTGTGCAGCTTTTCACGTAATTTCTCCCTCCACACTCGATCAAAAGCTGAGGTCATATCAAGGAATATAGCCGTGGTCTTCTTTGGCGGTTTTTCCTGGAAAGAATCTATTATTGATTGACAGAAGTAGAACAGTTGATCAGTCGTACAGCGCTGGGATCTATAGGCAGTTTGGTAGAAGTTTATTTTATTATTGTTAGTGAGCCAGACTATGAGCCTAGAGTGGATAATTCGTTCTGTTATTTCACAAAGTATGCTGGTGAGAGCAATTGGCCGATAGTTCTTGGATTCCTTGGCATCTTTGTTTGGTTTCAGTATTGGCACAGTAATTGATATCTTCCAATTCTTTGGTAGTTCACCAGTTTACCATGAAATGTTCAGTATTCGTAGGAGTTGTTTATTAGCTTTGTCTTCAAAGTGTTTAATCATTTGACGAAAGATTAGATTATCTCTTGGTGACCTCTTAGATTTTTTTATTGATGAGTTTAGCTCATTCAGTGTGAAGTCTCTCGAGAAAATATCTTGTTGATGGAAGTTTCTTGCTTGTTTAACTAACTGGTTTATATTATTTTTAGATTGTCTTCAATCGTATATTTGAGTATGGAAGTGCTTGAAAGATATTCAGCAATTATGTTAGTCATCTGTTTGTTCTCGTTCTCTCTGTTCTATTCATATCGGTTAGAGTATTGGAGGATTGGTGTTGGTTTTGATTCTTTTCTAACACTCTAATCATTTTCCAGTGTTGGCTGTCCTTTCTTAGATCCATTTTTTCGCAGAACTCTGCCATTTTCTCTTGTTTGCATATCCAAATTTATTGTTCTATTTTGTGACTAATTTCAATGTGTTACTTTCTCTTTTCTTCTGTTTTATTTTTTAAAGAAGTTCATTGATATTGTCTCTCTCTGCAATCATTGCCTTGATGTTGTGGTCCTTCCAGTAAGGTATCCCAGGTCTAACGTCTCCTTCTAGGTATCGATGCTTTTGCAGCATGATATATTCGAAGAGAAGTTTTCCAAGTTTTTGTCAAGCGTTCTGTAATTCAATTTTTCGTTGCACAGTTCTTCAAGCTTTTCTGTGAATTTTTTTTCAAGTCGGCTTTCCTAAAGTTCCATGTTCTTTTATTCTGTTGGACATTCTCAATTTTGAAGTTTAGGGTTGTTAAAATTGGTCTGTGGTCACTGATTGCACCTCTCAGGATTTTCCATTGTGTTGTGGGTGCGATGTTGAAATTTATCGCTGTGATGTCTATTGCGGATTCTGTGCCTGTCGACTTGGATAGATAGGTGTTCTCTCCCTTATTTAATGGTGTAAGGTCGAGGTCGGTGACCTTTGTTATCCTGGACAGATGATCCCCAAGTTGAACTTTTGGCGTTAAAATCGCCGAGTATGATTGTGATATCCGAAGAGGCTTCACGAGCTGAAAGTTGGCGATTTTGAGATGCGTCAAGAATTCGCTTCATGGGTTTTCCGGAAAATTGATATTGATGAAAACTGGCTGTCGAATGTTCTGTGGACAGATGATGCTCACTTTTCTCTAAACGGAGAATCTAACATTCAAAAAAGCCGCTTTGGGGCAACAGAAAACCCTAGAATTTTTACAGAAATGCCACTTTATCAGCCTAGAGTTACAGTTTTGTGTGGGTTCACTTCTTCTTTTATTATTGGGCCATTTTTCTTTGAAAAATCAATGGAAGAACTTTTAAAACCGTTTTTGTAACTGGTGAACGTTATGTTCATATGGGGTATTCCCATATTGCAGGGAAAAATGCACTAAGCGAAATAACATTCATGAAAGTTGGAGGACCTCCTCATATCTCCCGCGGTGCCAAACAATTGCTGAAGAATACGTTCGTTGAAAATCGTGTGATAAGTCGCCACTTTATATAGCAGTGGCCTCCAAGATCACCAGACTTGACGCCTTGCGATTTTTGTTTATGGGGGTACATTAAATCGTGTGCTTATCGATGCTGGCATACCACATTGGCCATGTTAAAGGCTTCTATCAGATGGCACGTTTTATTAATTTCAACAGATATTTTTCTTAATGCTGTCCATTCTGTCATTTGTCGTCTGCAGGCAGTGATTGAGAATGAAGGGTGCCACATTGAGCAAGGATTGTGACCTAATACAAGAGAGAATGGGATAAGGGGGATAATTGGGATATGGGATAATAAATGCTGTCCTCACATCTTGACTTTTTTTTTTGTGAACAGTAATATTTTGTTTGTATTTGCTCATATATTATTTCGTGCAAACCAGAGTGTTATAACTTCTCGAATAACACTAGTGCACACAATTTTTTCCCTTATGTTTAGTTTTTCGCTTTTCGCTCATTAGAATAAATAGCATAAGGAATATTTTCTGCACACCAATAACTTTAGAAATTTTGTGCAAAAAAATAATACAAAATGATTTTACTACCACGTTTTTCAACGCAAATGGTCGATTTGAAAAATATTTTTATTTGAGGGGACACATTTTTTTAAAATTGGGTACAGTATGAGAGAGAGTTGAAAAAAAAAATTAGAAATTTATATCTTCGGAAACACAAACCGTATCTAAAATATCAATTTTTTTTTGCTACATGTTTAAATTTGCATTTACCTATTTTACATATCTCTGATTGTATTTAAAAATTGTTAACCAATTCTTCATACTTTTGGCGAAGTGGTGTTTTATTAATTTGTTATTTGATGTTATTAGGGTTCTTTCCTGGTATTCAAAAAGGAAAAATACGTGTCGATCAGTTATATTTTTCAATTTATCAAACAATTTGGCCGCTGAATCTCTGATTTTGGTAGTGCGCCATCTGGCGAATAAAATTGTAACTAAAATCAATTTCGAATTTTTCATTATTTGCCATAAAAAATCCCATTGCATCCTGAACACAATGGTGTTTACCGCATTGCTCTAGCGCAAATATTCGCGGAGTTATTAATTTTTAAAGTTGTGCGGGACTTTTGGATCACCCTGTATTATAAGAAAACATCTCATTTGAAATTTAATAAATGTTCTCAAAAATGATGTGTTTCAAAAATATATTTAAACGTATATAACAATCATTTTATAGTTTATAAATATATATATATAGGTTTATAACTTTCAATTAGACATTTTAAATTTATTAATTTTTATTTAAATTTAGACACTTTAATTTTTTATTTTATTTATTTATTGTTACAAAAGCACGAAGTCCAAAGGACTATTGTGCTATGCTAGTATTATTTACATATATATGATTAAATATTTACACGATGGATTAGTAGTGTTTTGTAAATTATTGTACAAATAGTTCTAAACTTAACAAAGTTCTCATAAGTTAGAGTATATACACAATGAGAATTTGGTAATGTTTCAAAGTATCTACATACAATTTGATTAGTCAGAGGGCAAGTTAAAAGAAGATGCTCTGGTGATTCAACATCTAAGCGGCATTCACACGTTGGATTATTGATAGCATTCAGTTTGAATAGGAAACTTAAGAAGGGTCCTTTGCCTGTTAAGAATAAAGTAGTGAATTTATCAGAAGAAATGAAATTTGGGACAGCAATTGGAAAGAATTTCTTGAACAGTTCATTAGATTGAGAAAGATAAAACTTAAATTTTAGATCCAGATATAGTTTATTTAATTCTTTTTGTAGGGGTTTTTTGAGTGTTCGATCTGTGAGAGAATTTGTCATATTATACTTTGTTTGTGATAATTCAAGATAATCGGACAGTAAAGGAGTTTTCGCTAGTTTATGTGTGATGTAAGAAGATGAAGTCCTATAAGCATGAATGCATCTAATAAGAATTTGATATTGTATTGAATTCAACTTGGATCTTTTTGCTGCAGTGATAAAAGGAAACCAAATATTAGATGCATAGCTTATTGTAGAGCGTATCATAGCTTTATATAAGATCAATCTACGCCGAGTATCAATGCCCCAAGTACGTGCACATAATGAGAATAATATATTCTTAAGTTTCGTAGCTTTCATAATTATATTGTCAATATGTGTTCCAAAATTGATCTTATTCCTTTGTCTATGATTTTTAAAAATAACTCCCAAAATTTTAACAGTTTCTGATGGTTGAATTATTTTTCCATCAAAATTAATGGGCAATTTTTCATAGTTATGTAGATAGAGTATACCTGTTTTGTTTGGACTTAGTGAAAGTTTTACCTTTTCACACCAGGCTTTGATTTTTATTAGACATTTGGTAATATTGTACTGAAGATCATAGATGTTTGAACTCCATACCACAAATGTCACATCATCCGCGAAAGCAATTTCTCTAGCGAAACTTTCGTTAAAAGATAAGTTGAAATCATTAAGTAATATATTCCAAAGAATAGGAGAAATAATACCACCCTGGGGACATCCCTTATTTATCTTTCTTATAAACTTTACATTAGTATATTTAAACTCTACACTCCGGTCTTCAAAGTAAGAATTAATTATTTTTATAAGTACCGCTAGAAAATTTGCCTTTTCCAATTGTTGGAGAATTGCTGGATGCCATGCGTTGTCGAAAGCTCCGCTGATGTCCACTGTTACTATTGCCGTATTTTCTGTTTCTCTTTTCTGAAGACTTAATTTAGTTATTTCTTTTAAAGCAGAAATTGTTGATTTTTCTTGTGTAAATCCATGTTGAGCAGGATGCATAACATTATTACTATTAATATGATTTAAAAGTTCAATATGAATTAAACTTTCAAAAAATTTACCTATATTAGAAGACAAGCTTATAGGGCGGTAGGCTTTCGGATCTTTATAATTTTCTTTATTAGGTTTTTTTTTTATAATCATTACTGCTGACTTTCTCCAGGTCTCCGGATAATAATTAAGTCCAATACAAGCATTGAACAATTTTGTTAACACAGGAGATATATGATGAACTGCCGTTTTGATCATCTGATTCCTTATATGATCTATTCCTGGAGCCTTGCCATTTTTGAGTTTTTCAATTATTGAACAGATTTGAATATTATCAAAATAAATGATTTTATCATTAGAAAAACTATAACTCTTGCCTCTGATTAATTTATGATAGTTTGTGTCAGAAGATTGACAGTCTTTCGGAAATAGAGAAGAGAGAAGATTTTTCATTTCTGATTTGAGCACATCTTGAGCTACATTTAGAATTGGTAAATCAAAAGACCTAGGAGAAATTTTTTGTTTAAAAGTTTTATAAGTATTACCAAAAGGAGATGTATTTTCAACTTCCTCCAGGAATACCCTCCAGCTTACATTTCTTGTTTTTTCAATAATATTCATATACTTATTTCGTATTTCTTTATACATTTTTTCATCAACTAGCTGTCTATTAGACCGTTTACCCCCGATAATATAGATTTCGAACATATTTAAAATGATTTTTAAAAAGTTCCAGTTCATCCGTCCACCAGTTAAATGGATTATTATTTAAATATTTTGGTTTTACTCGTAGAGATGCATATGCAGCTTCTATTAATATGTCAGTTATGAGAGAAACTACACAGTTTATATCGTTTATATTTACTATTTTACCTAATTTCATCGTTGCCTCATTTATCCTAGACACCTTGATTGCCTGCTCATATTTTTGCCAATTGGCTCTTTTTTCTTGAAAATACCATGTAGAATTATTTTCATGTAATAAACTTTCTGTTTCCAGACTAATGTCGAATGAGATTGCGTGATGGTCTGTAATTAGCGAAATATTTAACGTTTTCCATCCATTAACAAGTACATGAGCATGACTATTTGTAATAGTAAGATCTATTATACTTAATCCTCGACATATTATGTTTCGATTGTTATGTATGAGCATATTGTGAAAATCAATTATAGGTTGAAGTCTTCTACCGTTTTGATTAATAATATTATCAAACCACATCTGACTTCGAGCGTTAAAATCTCCAACTAAAATCAATGGATTTGTGTTAAAAATTTTAATTAATTTATCAAGGAATTGAACATGACAGGTATCCATTTTATTAGGGTGTATATAAATATTTGAAAGAATAATTTGCCGTTTAGTAGTTTGTACTGATATAGTGGTTGCAAATGAATTTGAAAACTCTGTAATTAATTTACATGATAAGAAAGGGTTTGTAACGATTGTTGCGGTATATATTGGAACTCCCGGTATATTTGCATAATATATTTTTGAACGCATATTAAAGATTACTTCATTATTTATTCTATATGGTTCTTGAGCTATAATCATATCATATTTTTCCTTAGAAATAAATTCCCTTATTTCTTTATTAACCAAATTGCTTTTCCGCGTGTTTTGTTGTAGAATTTTTAATTTGGACATTAACCAAAAAACAAGAATAAATCTATTCTAATCCAAAGTAACAATATCATGATCTAAATCTACATAACATGTTCTCTTTGTATCTCATATTTCATTTGTTGAAGGAATACAGGACATAATTTGTCATTAGAACGATGATTATTGCTTTTCCTATATTTAGGATGTGTAGAGCAATTTATGCACTTCGGTAAGGATTAACAGTTTACATGTTGGTCATTGTCTCCGCAATTTTTAAATTTTATGATGTTACATGAATTTTTGCTATGACCATAACTAAAACAGTTTTGACATTGACGTACAAGCACCTTATCCTTCATATATGTGACCTGTATGTCTGTATATATACGTTGTAATTTCTTCATAATTTGGTATGTTGCCGGGGAAATGCGGAGAACAACATCCTGTACGTCAGTATTTGATCTCATAGCGAACAGAATAGCATTCACAGAGAGCTATATTCGATCTACAGAAACGCCTCCTCCACGCCAGAATACTGGGATGCCACTCCAACATACGCTATCTGTCAAAAACCATCAAACAGCTCGCATGCATCATCTCCCAGGCAATCCCCCCTAACCAGCTGACCCTCATCATATCCAATATTACCGCAGAAGTAAAGCATCTTCAGAAAAATATAAGAATCCGGCACGATAAAAAACTCCGCTACTGGTCAGTTAAATTTCGGCTACAACTCCATGACACCGACCATGCCTCCAATCTCGTTAACCTCTCCTCAACGGTTCTATCTCCCCAGGAAACTACCCTCCTAAACAAAGGCCTCAAGTTTAGACCTGTCTCTAGGCCAGATCCCCTGAAAATCATCAGTGCGGTTGAAGCTGGCATCCGCAGCCTCAATAATTCAGAAAAATATAAAATACGCCACACAGTCTCAAACATACTGAGCCTCCCATCCACCCAACCCCGTGCCTCCCCTCTTGAGTTCGATATCATCCGAAAATTGCGGCAGAAAAACCATTTAGCCATTATGCAATCAGATAAAGGTTCACAAACGGTTATCATGAATACTACAGATTATAAAGAAAAATTACAGGTTGTTCTCGCCGACATCTCCACTTTCAAACCCATCTCTACCCAAAACAGGTCCACCATATACTCCTCCGTCCGAAAAGAACTTAACCGTCTGAAAAGAAACCAGACCATTACACCAGAAGAGCACAAGTCCTTTCTCCCCGATACCAACACTGAATCCTATATATATGGCCTACCCAAACTCCACAAGCCCGGAATTTCGTTAAGACCAATCGTGGCCCACTTCCTATCCCCCATGGCTCCAGTTGCCAAGTTCATTTCGTCGTTCCTCTCGTCCCTCCTAAAAGGTACTCCTTCCCTTACTTCCATCTCCTCCACCAGTACTTTCATTAATGATGTGCATGGTACCCCTCCTTGTCCGAGCCTTATCATGGTTTCTTTTGATGTAGTTTCCTTATACCCTAGCCTGCCCCATGGTTTAATTATAGACTCCCTCAGATCCTTCCTAGTTAATTCCCATGTTGATAGCCATACCTCATCCAAAATTATAGAACTCACCCATCTCTGTTTACAATCCTCAATCTGCTCCTTCAACTCCCAGTTTTTTCTACAGATAAAAGGGTCCCCAATGGGGAACCCTCTTTCCTCAGCTGCTGCTGAGATTGTTATGCGGTCTATAGATATGCAGATCACATCAGATTTTCCATCCGATATCCGCCTTTGGCGTAGATACATAGATGATGTGTTCTGCATATGCACAAAAAGCCAGGTTGAAAATATCCTCTCTAAACTCATTAGTTACCATCCAGACCTTTCCTTCACCCATGAAACCGAAACCTACAACGCCCTCCCTTTCTTAGATTTCCTAATCATCCGGACCCCAACCAGATACCACTCCACAGTACAGGGTGATCCAAAAGTCCCGCACAACTTTAAAAATTAATAACTCCCCGAATATTTGCGCTAGAGCAATGCGGTAAACACCATTGTGTTCAGGATGCAATGGGATTTTTTATGGCAAATAATGAAAAATTCGAAATTGATTTTAGTTACAATTTTATTCGCTAGATGGCGCTCTACCAGAATCAGAGATTCAGCGGCCAAATTGTTTGATAAATTGAAAAATATAACTGATCGACACGTATTTTTCCTTTTTGAATACCAGGAAAGAACCCTAATAATATCAAATAACAAATTAATAAAACACCACTTCGCCAAAAGTATGAAGAATTGGTTAACGATTTTCAAATACAATCAGAGATATGTAAAATAGGTAAATGCAAATTAAAACATGTAGCAAAAAGAAAATTGATATTTTAGATACGGTTTGTTTCCGAAGATAATAAATTTATAATATTTTTAATTCAACTCTCACTCAGTATCGATTATGTTTATTTTAATTCATTTGAAAAATATGTATCTATCTCTGATAATTTATTTTACTCTGGAATGCCGTTGTTGTTTCTGTCGTGTCCAATAAATAGCCTCAGATGTCTCCTTGCATTTCTATCACAGCTGCAGCAGCAATGTCCACTATCTTGGATGTATAAAGCTGATGCTCTGGGTCTATGTCAATTTTCTTGCAAGGCTGCGGGAATGAGAATATGTGGGTAGGTGTTAGTTCCCCGACAGGACAGTTGTTGCATGTTCTATAGGTTCTTGTGCCATCTGGATGTATTTTCATTCCTTTGTAATGTTTTGTTATAAGTCTTGTTATAGTTTTTGTCAGTTTTCTCTCAGAGTTTATTTCACATATTTGATCTTTTCTTATTTTTGTTTAATTATCTTGTATTTTGCCAAAGCATCAGCATCAAATACTGACATTTGTTCTTTATTTTGGCTCAGCCTTCTGGCTTCCTTTGCCAATTCAACTGCCATTTCATTACCCCCGATCCAAACACTGGCAGGAATCCATTGTAGAATGCAGTTATTCTACAATGATATCAGTTGAGTAAGTAACGAATGTATTTTCTGTGTGATTATAGTATTGCCCTTCTGAATTGCTTCTAGATCGGATATGAAGTCGTTGTACAGTATATTATAATTCCTTCTGATTGATGCAGGGATGGTTGGTTAAGGCATACATCAAGAGCTTTCCAGATAGCTGTCAGTTCACAAGTGAAGTTTGACGAAATCTTTCTTGCTCCTTCTTTGATTTTGATGTTTGTTCCATCTTGCAGTATTATGTTAATTCCGGCCCCTCCATTACTCAGGGTAATGTCTGAAGATCCATCTGTATATGCTGTTAAAGGGCGTGGCCTAGCATTTTTATTCAAGAATTTGTACTATGAGGACATAGCCGTTAATATTACAAACACATTAGACCTCGAAGCCCAAGGTATCAAAGTCTACCTCAATCAAAACAAAGCCATCAACATATACAATATGTATCACCCTCCAAACAATACATTTATTGACGATGGAACAATGGCTCAATTTCTTACAGAAAACACTATTATTGTAGGTGACCTTAATGCCAAACATCAACTATGGGGATGTCCTACGCCAAACCCAAGAGTCAAAATACTATCAAACATATTTGACGACAATGCCTTCATGTGCTTAAATGATGGGAATCCTACCCATCATTCATACAAGCTATAATACTGCACAAGCCCTTGATATAAGTTTTTACTATCCTGACATTTTCCACAAATGCAAATAGCAAATATTAAAAAGTTTTGGAAGTGATCATTTGCCTAATTTGATAGAAATTAGCACCAAGACCAAAACTAGCTCAATTAAGAAAAATTCTGGAACTTCAAAAAGGCTAATATGATATCTTTCGAAAACACCATTATTGAAGCAGCCAAAGTTGCAATACCAAGAGGTAATATTAAGAAATGGATTCCAAATTATACACACCAGGCAAAACATATTCAAACACTTATAACTAAAAGAAATGAACTACAAAAAAGTGCACCCAAAACCAAACAAATTGTATAACTGAACTGAACATTGTGATTGCAAAAATAAAAAGATTATACGTAAATGTGAAAAGGAAAAATGGAAACAAACTTGTGAAAACCTGAACCCAAGAAACCCAAATACAAAACTTTGGAATTTGGCAAACAAATTGACAGAGCCCAGCCAAAAACTGAAAACACAAATATGATTAAGAATACAGATAGTATACCAGCAACTAATGACAAAATTGCTGCCAATCTTTTAGGTAATTCACATCAAATAAGTAGTAAAATCAAGGTTGAAAAAAGGCCCGAAAGATTATTCATGACTGTAAAATGTCATCAGTACTCATAATATTTTCCATGAAAAAAAATCAATATGAAAAAGCTAGCTAATGCGTTAGAAAACACTGACCTAAACAAGACTCCTGGGCCAGATGGAATCCATGGCCGAATGATATCAAACTTGGGCAAAATTGGCAAAGAAAGACTTCTTAATATTTTCAATAACTCCTGGAAAACTGGAAAATTGCCTCAAGACTGTAAAACTGCAACAATAATTCCCATTAAAAAACTTGACAAATCTGCTGATGACCCAAAAAACTACCGACCTATCTCCCTAACAAATATTTGCTGCAAATTAATGGAAAAAATTATACTCAGACGACTCACCTACCACCCCGACACAAGAAATCTCTTACCAGAAGAACAATATGGATTTAGGAAAGGACATGGGACAAAAGACCAACTCTTATTTTTCACACAAAAGGTAAAAGATGCACAAAATAAAAAAACCAACTAACCACACCATAGCTGCTTTTTAGACCTTACACAAGCTTTTGATAAGGTATGGAAAAACAAGTTAATTACAAAATTATACAAACATTTCAAAATTGATGGAAAAGCTATCACTTGGATAAATAATTCCCTTAAAAATATATAAATCAGGGTCAAATATAATGGCACTCTATCTAAAACCTTCAAATTTTACCAAGGATTACCACAAGGATCAATCCTTAGCCCAACTCTCTTCACCCTATTTATTGCAGGCATAGAAGAAAAATTTTAAAATAAAACCAATATTGGACTTTTCGCTGATGACATTATTCTATCGAGCAGCAACACTAACTGGAAAAAAGCTGAAAGAGATTTGAACAAGACTCTTCTCCACCTAGAAAAATTTGCTAATAAAAATAAATTAGAATTTAACCCTCAAAAATCTGAAACCTGTCTTTTTACTACCGATAAGAAACTCTACAAAATAAGACCAAATATTATTCTGAAAGAAGAACAATTACAATATAATAAACATCCTTAATATCTCGGCTACACCCTGGATCCAGAAATTAAAACCAGTAAGCATATTGAAGGAGTTGTTAGAAAATGAAGAGACCGACTAAAAATCTTGAAATATATTTCAGGAAGAGTGGGGAGCTGAAGCAACAACACTAAAATTAACTTACACATCTCTAATGAGACCTATCTTGGAATATGGATATCAAATCTATGGTACAGCATCTGAAACAAATCTAAAATCATTGGAAAGGATACAACTAAGTGCAGCCAGAAATATTACAGGTATTCGAAAAACCTGCCCTAATAATATTGTACTTTACGAGGCAGACATTATGCCCTTGAAGGATAGAATAAGCTACAATCTGCCAAAATATATAAACAAAATCAAGAGTTATGAAAACAAACACTGAACTTTCAATTACATACTTATTTGGAAACCCAATATAAGATTCAAAAAAGAAGGCCCTCTCCACCTGGCCAAAAGAAATGGATTTTTAAAATATAAAGTGAAAAAATATTATTTAGCTGAAAAAATATCTCCATGCGAACCATTAACAAAATGTTATTTTTAATGCCACTTTAAATGAACCCACCAACAGACAATACCAAAATCCAGAATACTTAAAACAATTAGAAATAATTGGTAAAATTCCTAAAAATGCAATAACTATCTATACCGATGGTAGCAGAGACGAGTTAGGACACACTGGCAGTGGCTGTCTCATCAAAACCACAAATGGCATTGAGAAAATAAACAGAAGAAACCCAGAATTTTGCTCAGTCTTCAGATCAGAACTTATAGCCATCTATGAAGTCTTAAAATCCATCAGAAACATTAAACATCACTATATATGGATTCTTACTGATAGTAGAAGTGCCATACAACACTTGAGTCACACAGGGGATCTTAGAGACAAAGTAAGCAGGAACATAATTGGGTATCTCCAAAAACTCTCAATACCTCAAAAATTCACCTTCAATGGATACCCTTACATGTTAGCATTGAAGGCAATGAAGCTGCTGATGCGCTAGCGAAAAAAGGCACAAAATAACCCTTGCTACAGAAAAATAAACTTTCTTTTAAAGAAATAGAAACAGTAGCCAAAATAAACAAGAACTGGAGGATCCCACCTAAGCACAGTTGGTATACCCTAGAAGCAGATGGCCACCCAGACCTTTAGGTCCACAATCCGGCATGCGAAGCATGCCCTTCGGTGCTATTCTGTTCAACTCATAAGCCAAGTAACGGTATCCAAGCTAGTGCTTGGACATTGTACCTGGAAACACCACCTCCCAGACAACGTGTCTGGAAGGATTTATATACCGGTGGCCTTTAATCATAGCAAAATAGGAAACTATCTACTGTGTCCAGCAGGGACCGCGGGGAGGCAGCCCCCGGTCGACTCTGTTCACTCACAGCTGAGGAAAAGCTCAGTTGCCACGTCGTGGGCTTTCTCAAGAAGCTTGCTGTGATTTCTCAGCAGCTTACTCTCGATCGCGCCCCTCGCCCTCCTTCTCTCTTCCTGCACACGCACTACCCTTGGACAATCCAAGACGTAGTGGCGTGCATTCATATCCGTTTCTCCATAGACGCAATCAGGGTTTCTCTTAATTTTAAATCTGTGGAGACTTGGGGAAGAGCCCATGTCCCGAACTACCCTAATGAGTTTGTGGGACATTACCTTACAGAGGTACTTGGGTGTTGTTACCCCATTGAATACCTCTCTCCCCTTCACACTGTTCCTCCATCTGTCCAACCATAAGTCCTGGACGTGCCCCCTGATCCTCCTATAAACTTCTTTCTTGGTCACTGGGGTCCTTAGTGATCTACCTCTAAAGCATCCTGCCTTAGCGATCCTGTCTGCGAACTCATTACCTTCGATGAGGCTGTGTCTCCTAAACCAAAGGAGCTCCGGAGCCCGCGTCATCATCTCCAGCTCCTGGATTATTTGATGCGCGAGTTGCCCTTTCTCCAGATTGATGGCGACGAGGGCCGACATACAATCTGAATAGAGGCAGTCCGGGCTGAAGTTCTTCTCGGCACACACTCTGAGGGCTACCCTGATCGCAACCAGCTCGGCTGAAAAGACCAATTCGTCCATTCTGAGTGTTAAACTTTCTTGGAAGATCAGCTCTCCATTAGTGAATATCACTACCCCAGCTCCAGTATTGGTTCCAGACTTACTACAATCAGTGAAAACCTCCGTGCCAATCCCTGTCGGCCCTTCAGGACTCCAATTCCACTTTGGCAACCACTGCGGAGGCTTCCTTGGATCCCTCTTCGATTCCAGGGACCCCGCTTCAAGTCCCAGGGCATTTTCCCTGTTCTCTGATGTCTGATGGTCTCCTCCTCTAGTTTCAATCCCAGGGGAATAAGCCCAGCGAGGACCAAAAAGGCCTCACTGCTGGTAGTTCGATATCCCCCTGTGATTCTGAGTGCCGCTGTCCTCTGCACACTCTCTAGAGTTGTTGCCACCTTCTGATCCCTGTTTCGGCGCCACCAAGCCCCGGAAGCATATAGCAAGATTGGCTCGACACATGAGAGGCAGAGGTTCCTAAAAATAGTACCCTCCTTCTCCCCCCCCCCCCTGTTGAGAGCCAACCAGGACAGGCCTGCACAACGCCTCCCTGCCTCTCGCCACCATCTCCTCCGCCTGGTATTGCCAACCCATCTTGTCATCAATGACCACCCCCAGAATGGTCATCCTATTGACCAACGCTACCCTCCGTCCTTCCATCCGGATAGCCGGCTTTTGTTCCCATTTAATCCCTTTCCTTTTAGTTCTTATGTCCCTAGGCTTAAAGCTGAGGGCTTTAGTTTTGGAGACATTGAACTTAAGGCCAGAGTCATGAGCCCAGATCGAGAGAATTTGGAGAGAAGTTCCAACACACTTCTCAGCCTTCGCTCTCGAAGCAGCCTCAATGATGAGGAACTGGTCGTCAGCATAGAGAACCAGCCTGGCTCCCTCAGGGAGCTCCTCCTGGAAAACGGTGTTTACCAGGATATTCCACAGAATAGGTCCGCAGCAAGAGCCCTGGGGGCAACCCCTAGCACAGTTTCTTTCCAACTTCCGCCCACCAAAACTGAGGCTAATCCGTCTATCCCTCAGGAAGTCACGAACCAAGCTGCACAAATTATCAGGACAACCCATGTCCATCAAATTTCTCATCATCTTGTTCCAGCTCATGGAGTTGAACGCGCCATCCATGTCCAGGGCCACGAAAAGAACCCAAGCACCCTTATTTAAGCCCATCTCAACCCCCTCTAACACCTCGTTCAGAGCTGTGGTTGTGGACTTCCCTTCCCTAAAACCATGTTGGAAAGAGGAAAGGAGTTCATTACTCTCTAGCCAATGCTTCAGTCGCTGATGAGCTAGTAGGCTATCCAGGACCATACCTAGACACACTAGTAAAGAAAGCGGACGCTAATCATTAGGAGAATTACCCTTTCTACCAGACTTTTCGAGAAGCACTACTCGGGCAACCTTCCATGCCTCGGGAAATGCACCAGTGTCCAGGCACCTATTGAATAACCTGGAAAGAAGCGATGGGTGCATCCTTACCAGGGCTTTCACGACCGTGTTATCGATCCCTTCGGGACCAGGAGATTTCCTTTTCCCGAACTTGAAAGCCGTCAGTTTCACCTCATTCTCAGAAAAGGGCGGATCTAACAAACCACAAGTGGTCAGAGAGATCTCGTCCTCTGGTTCCTCGTTTCCGAAGTGCCGATCCAAGTTGTTTTTATTTTGTCTTCTGCTTTCGAGCGAGTAGGTCTAGAACACATTCTCTCTGAATTTTCTCATTGTTGGTGGATGAAACAGCACCAGTGATTATTTTGGCCGCTTTTGCATGAACACTGTCTAGTCTTACTTTTAGTGATGAGCTTGAGGGAGCCCAGACCGGTGTTGCATATTCCATTATCGGCCTTATTAAGGTGGTATATCTTGTTCTGAGAATTCTGGGTTTTGCTCCCCAATTTGTTCCACATAGCCATCTCAGAATGTTTAGTTTTCTGATAGCTCTATTTGAGGTGCTAATTATGTGTTCTGAAAATTCCAATTCCTCATCAATAATAATTAAAATAATTTTGTTGACACATCTTGTCAATACATGCACAGTCTGCACTATTAAAAAAAGATAATATGCATTATATACAATATGTACAATGAATATGGCGCCTCTGCCAGCGCTGCAGAATTTGGTGGAGAATCGCCAGTGGGTCTCCAGCGACACCACGCATTTTGCGATCTACGATGAATACGTAGATCGCGTACTTCGCCGCTTAGGAGATGGTGATGGCGTGGTCCTCGAGACCAACTTGAAAGATCCAGGACTGCAGTATCACACCTAGGTATTATGGATTTCTAATTTTATCAAATATTTGTTTGTTTATGCTTATTTTGTGGTTATATTTATGCCTTTTCCCTGTGAGTGGAGAAGACGCATAGGTTTGGTTTTATTGGGTTTATGGTCATTTGGAGTTCCATTGCCCACTTTTCCAGTCCTCTCATTGATGTGTTCAGTATTTTTTACGATTTTTCTATGCTGCTAATTGTGTGCCATATGGCTATATCATCTGCATAACAGGCAACCTTTGTGTCTTCAGTGAGGTAAGGATGGATGTCGTTAATATATAGCAGATAGAGTAGAGGACTGAGCACAGATCCCTGAGTTACACCAGCCCATGTTCTTCCTTCCTTGGAAAATTCTCCATTGACCCGAACCTTTAACCTTCTTCCCCTTAAGAAGTCTGCAATCCAGATTAAAGTGTTTCCTCTTACTCCGATGTTGTGCAGCTTTTCACGTAATTTCTCCCTCCACACTCGATCAAAAGCTGAGGTCATATCAAGGAATATAGCCGTGGTCTTCTTTGGCGGTTTTTCCTGGAAAGAATCTATTATTGATTGACAGAAGTAGAACAGTTGATCAGTCGTACAGTGCTGGGATCTATAGGCAGTTTGGTAGAGGTTTATTTTATTATTGTTAATGAGCCAGACTTTGAGCCTAGAGCGGATAATTCGTTCTGGTATTTTACAAAGTATGCTGGTGAGAGCAATTGGCCGATAGTTCTTGTATTCCTTGGCATCTTTGTTTGGCTTCAGTATTGGCACTATAATTGATATCTTCCAATTCTTTGGTAGTTTACCAGTTTGCCATGAAATGTTCAGTATTCGTAGGAGTTGATTATTAGCTTTGTCTTCAAAGTATTTAATCATTTGACCAAAGATTAGATTATCTCTTGGTGACCTCTTGGATTTTTTTTATTGATAAGTTTAGCTCATTCAGTGTGAAGTCTCTCGAGAAAATATCTTGTTGATGGAAGTTTCTTGCTTGTTTTACTAACTTGTTTATATTATTTTTAGAGTCCTGTCTTCATTCGTATAGTTGAGTATGGAAGTGCTTGAAAGATATTCAGCAATTATGTCAGCCATTTGTTTGTTCTCGTTCTCGCTGTTCTATTCATATCGGTTAGACTATTGGAGGATTGGTGTTGGTTTTGATTGTTCTCTAACACTCTAATCATATTCCAGTGTTGGCTATCCTTTCTTGGATCCATTTTTTCGCAGAATTCTGCCATTTTTCTTGTTTGCATATCCAAATTTCTTGTTCTATTTTGTGACTAATTTCAATTTGTTCCTTTATGTTTTCTTCTGTTTTATTTTTTTAAGAAGTTCATTGATATTGTCTCTCTCTCTGAAATCATTGCCTCGATGTTGTGGTCCTTCCAGTTAGGTATCCACAGGTCTTTACGTCTACCTCTAGGTATCGATGCTTTTGCAGCTTTTGAAATGTTCGAAGAGAATTTTTCCAAGTTTTTTGTCAAGCGTTCTGTAATTCAATTTTTCGTTGCACAGTTCTTCAAGCTTTTGAGGGTTGTTAAAATTGGTCTGTGGTCACTGATTGCACCTCTCAGGATTTTCCATTGTGTTGTGGGTGCGATGTTGTAATTTATCGCTGTGATGTCTATTGCGGATTCTGTGCCTGTGGACTTAGATTGGTAGGTGTTATCTACGTTATTTAACGGTGTAAGGTCGAGGTCGGTTAGCATGTCCTCAACCTGCTGACTTTTGTTATCCAGGACAGGTGATCCCCAAATTGAACTTTTGGCGTTAAATTCGCCGAGTATGATTGTGATATCCGAAGACGCTTCACTTAATGTCTCTATTGTGTGTACCTATACAAAATTCAAAGATTTCACGAGCTGAAAGTTGGCGATTTTGAGATGCGTCAAGAATTCGCTGCATGGGTTTTACGGCAAATTGATATTGATGAAAACTGGCTGTCGAATGTTCTGTGGACAGATGATGCTCACTTTTCTCTAAACGTAGAATTTAACATTCAAAACAGCCGCATTTGGGCAACAGAAAACCCTAGGATTTTTACAGAAATGCCACTTTACCAGCCTAGAGTTAGTTTTGTGTGGGTTCACTTCTTTTATTATTGGGCCATTTTTCTTTGAAAAATTAATGGAAGAACTTTTAAAACCGTTTTTGTAACTGGTGAACGTTATGTTCAACTTTTGAGAGAAAAGGGTATTCCCATATTGTGCAGGGCAAAAGCACTAAGCGAAATAACATTCATGAAAGATCGAGGACCTCCTCATATCTCCCGAGGTGCCAAACAATTGCTGAAGGATACGTTCGGTGAAAATCGTGTGATAAGTCGCCACTTTATATACCAGTGGCCTCCAAGATCACCAGACTTGACGCCTTGCAATTTTTGTTTATGGGGGGTACATTAAATCGTGTGTTTATCGATGCTAGCCTACCACATTGGCCATGTTGAAGGCTTCTATCAGATGGCAAGTTTTATCAATTTCAACAGATATGTTATTTAATGCTGTCCATTCTGTCATTTATCGTCTGCAGGCGGTGATTGAGAATGAAGGGTGCCACATTGAGCAAGGATTGTGACCTAATACAAGAGAGAAAGCAGTTATCTCATGTGTTAGATAAGCCGCCATGTATTATATTATCTACCAATATTTTGCAGCTCTTTGTGTTGGGATATGGGGATAATAAATGCTGTCCTCACATCTTGACTCTATTTTTTGTGAACAGTAATATTTTGTTTGTCATTCGCTCACATATTATGTCGTGCAAACCAGAGTGTTATAACTTCTCGAATAACACTGGTACACACAATTTTCCCCCTTATGTTTAGTTTTCGCTTTTCGCTCATTAAAAGAAATAGCATAAGGAATATTTTCTGTACACCAATAACTTTAGAAATTTTGTGAAAAAAAATACAAAATGATTTTACTACCACGTTTTTCAACGCAAAAGGTCGATTTAAAAATTTTTTTTATTTGAGGGGACACATTTTTTAAAATTGTGTACAGTATAATAAACAATGATAACATTTGACAAGCCCATAGGATATTTGGAATAAAGTACGACAAATATATTTTGTCACTCCCCTCTATATTTCATTTGTTGGATCATGACAAATATCCAGTTAAATAGTCAAGGGTCGCCAATCAGTCAAGAAACTACACATTTCTTATAGCAAAAAATCCTATTAATAGTGCCATCATAATTTTTGGTACTATATTAACATTTCAAAAATTCGTGTATTGATATCAGCAGTGTTTTTCAAACATTCAATCTATTTCACAAAACCATATATAAAATATACATATTTTTGCTACATGTTTTAATTTGCATTTACCTATTTTACATATCTCTGATCGTATTTGAAAATCGTTAACCAATTCTTCATACTTTTGGCGAAGTGGTATTTTATTATTTTTTTATTTGATATTATTAGGGTTCTTTCCTGGTATTCAAAAAGGGAAAATACGTGTCGATCAGTTATATTTTTCAATTTATCAAACAATCTGGCCGCTGAATCTCTGATTCTGGTAGAGCGCCATCTAGCGAATAAAATATTAACTAAAATCAATTTCGAATTTTTCATTATTTGCCATAAAAAATCCCATTGCATCCTGAATACAATGGTGTTTACCGCATTGCTCTAGCGCAAATATTCGCGGAGTTATTAATTTTTAAAATAGTGCGGGACTTTTGGATCACCCTGTACATTACAAGAACTCGTTCAGACCAAATTATATTCACTTCAACTCCTTCTGTCCCCTTAGTCACAAAATCAACACAGTCAAAACCCTGTCTAAACGAGTTCACACCCACTGTTCCACCTCTGATTTCAAAACCATGGAAACCAATAGAGTCATTGCTAATCTCATAAAATTCCAATACCCGAAGTCTTTTATATTACGCCATTTCCACAACCCCAACCACACTGCTCCCAACCCCGTGTATAAATCCATATGTGTCCTCCCATATTCCCCCACTAGCTCCTCCATAGCCCGAGCCCTAAGCAAGTTTGGAGTCAGGACCCTGTACTCCAACTCCCCTAACATCAGTTCCCTCATTAGGAACCCTGATACTAAAAGCAATAGCCCATTTAACCCATCTCTCTTGTCTGGCTGTGTCTACTCCATTCCCTGCGCTGACTGCGATGTTGTCTACGTTGGTGAGACGGGCAGGAGCGTAGGGACAAGACTCGAGGAACACAGAAAAAACATCTCCAGACAAGATGAGAAATCAGCCATATACCAGCATATCCGAACCACCAACCACTCTTTCGACCTGGCCAATCCATCTGTGCACTATAGCCGCATACACAACAAGCAGCAGCGCCTCACCTTGGAAGCTCTCGTTTCCCAGGGCTTCCACGCCATCAATAGACATATCGACCTTCCTGAATCCTACCAATCTCTGTTCCCATAGCCCTGTTTCCTCCATCTGTGTAGATTCCCCTCCCCTCCTCTCTCATAGACAGTATAAGATATTACAGGCTTTACTATATCCAATATCTATTATCATACATTTCAATTTCTACTGTCCATAATTTACTATTATGTTAATTATTCCTCCCGACTTTGCTTAGTTATGCAAAATCCCTATAAAAAGTTTTTAAAATTTTAATTTTTGAATATGTAAATAGTCCGATTATTATATAGTACCTGATGTGCCATTGTTCACTTATCTCCTGTAGAAGGGCCGGTCAGCCCGAAAGCTTGAGTGATTTAAAATAAAGCTTCCTACAAAAGACACTCGTCCCATGATTCTCGTATTTGTTTTCTAACTTTATCTTCTTCTCTCGACCTTCTAACTCTGGGTTCATATTGCATAAAAGCGAAGGCAATTCCTTAATATCTGTAGATTTAGTGATTGACTTAAGAACAATTGTAGGATCTAGTGGTTTTAGTGCATAAATTAATGCTTTTTGATTTACTTCATCAATCTTTTTAAACTCTTCAATCAATGTATTCAAATTTTCACCTGAATCAACTTTAAGTATTACGCCAGATTTTGATTTTATTATTTTATTTATTCTGACTTTAGATCTCTCATTTCTCATCTTTTTAATACCATTATTTACTTCGCCTAATACATCAGCCGAGCAAACATTTAACTTGGATTTAAATATTATTATTTTATCCGTTACGTTTTGATTTTGCATAACTATTTTATCGTCTTCACTAGTAACTCTCGTAGCTTGAGCATATGACCTATTATAAAATTGACTTGAAGGAGATATTTTCTTTATTGATTCGTCCAGATTTCCAAGTCTATCACAGATAGAGCCATTAATTACAGCGATATCTCCCATTGTATCCATCAATATATTCAATTGCTTTAGCAAACCCTGAACAATTGTAAGATCATTTTGATTTATGCTTTTATTTGTAGATGAGTACTTAGATTTTAATGTGTCAGCAATTTGTTCCGAGATGATCTTATGCTGAATCCTACACTCCTCAGTACGTTTTTCAATTTTATCGACCATATTTAAACTTGACTTATGCAAATTTCAAAGCAAAAATTAATTAATCAGGTATCGCAAAAGCGGCACCCTACTATTTCTTAATATAAATTTCAATAAATTTTAACTAATATGAATTTAGAGATAGTTTAAATGTGAAATTAAGTCAATATTTACCAATAATTTCAGAACGAGGCGACGCACGTCCACCTTCAACAGCGTTGCCGGCCAAAAAAAAAGACACTTTCATGATGCTATATAATAATTACAAAATTAATGTTCAATTGAAATTATATATCTTCATATATATTGTTGAAGATATTAATCTGTGATTTTAAATGTTTCTTTTTGACCAGTACTTTGTTTTTTTTGCCTTTTCCTAAAATGTTTCTTTCTTCTTCTTCTTAATTATTATTTGTTCTATATGTAAAGCTTTGTTTTTTGATACTTGAATAAACAAATTCAAGTTTATTATATTTTTTGTGTGCTTTTAAAGTTAAAACACAACAGGTTATGGACCCAACCACGCATTCACTGCGAAATATAACAAAGCAACGGTAAGCCTAAAAAGAATTCTATTTTGTTTATTACGTTAAAATTTATATTAGTAATGGCTGGAATGGATAATATTAAAATGGGTATGAATATTCCCAAATTGGAAGGATTAATAAACTGGCCAGAATATAAGAAAAATATAAAATTGCTTTTAACAATAAACAAAGTAATAGGCGTTGTTGATGGAACATATAGAAAGCCAATAAAACAAGAAACAAATGAAGAAAAAGAGGCATATGTAAAATGGGAAAGTGAAGATGCAATATCCCAATTGTTATTTACAACAAGTGTGATGCCTGATGAAAGTCAACTAATCATTCCCTGCTCAAGTGCTAAAGATATGTGGGAGAAATTGTTAAGTGTCTATGAGCAAAGCTCTGGTCAAAGATTAGACATGCTCTATAATCAATTCTTTAATTTTAAGAAGGATCCTACAGATGATATTTCAAAGCACATTTCAAAACTAGAAAGTTTATGGAATGATATGCAAAATGAACTTAATAAACAAGAAAATTTGAAATTGCCTGAATCCATGCTGATGTGCAGAATCATAAACACCTTGCCTGATGAATATTTTGATTTTAAAAGTGTTTGGGAATCAGTGTCTAAAGAAGAACGTTCTGTAGACAATCTCACACAAAGGCTTCAGTTACTCGAAATAAGAATTCAACAGCGAGATGAATGCAGCGCATCAAGTTCGACAGCACTAATGGCAAATGCATATGAATATAAGCCAAATATGAAAGGAAAAGTTACCAAAAGTAATGAAAATTTTCAGAATACAAGAGAAACAAGAGAATGTTACTTTTGTCATAGAAAAGGACACTTGGCCAAAGATTGTAGGTATGCAAAACAGAAGAAACTAAAGGATAAAGAAAAGGATGAAACTAAATTAAAACTTAATTCAAAATTAAGTGAAAGTTTAATCAGTGAAAGATTCAATGAACAAGATGAAGACATTTGGATTGGTGACTCAGGAGCTACTAACCACATTACAAGAAATGCAAGTTTTTATACTTCTTATAAGGATTTTCCTACCCAACAGACTGTTAAAGTTGGAAGTAATGAAAAATTGATAGCTTATGGAAGTGGAACTATAACAATTGAAACTTGTGTAAAAGGTAAATGGCAAACTCACTACCTAACTGATGTATGGTATGTTCCCAATTTCAGTCGTAATGTGATGTCATTACAGTCCACATTGGATAAAGGGTTTGAAATGAAAATGGATAAAAAAGGTTGTAAACCTTTTAAGACAACAACTGGAGAAGTTATTGTAGAAGGGAAAAGACTACCAGGAGGCTTGTATGGTATGTTAATAACAAGTATCAAACCTGAAAATGCTACAGAAGTCAATTTAGCCAAAACCCAAAATGTCAATATGTTACAACTATGGCATGAAAGATTTGGACATCAAAATAAAAGGCATGTTCAAAAATGGCTTAAAGAACAAGGAATAGATGCAGTCATGGACAATGAACCTTGCGAGGCATGCATTTATGGCAAACAACATAGACTGAGTTTTGGATCAAGAGAACAATATGCTTCTACTCAACCTGGAAACTTAATTCATGTAGATGTATGTGGCCCTATGCAGGAGGTTTCGAAAGGAGGGATGAGATACTTTGTGTGTTTCAAAGATGATTTTACAAAATACCGATCAGTGTATTTCCTAAAAGAAAAGTCACAAGTCATTGAAAAGCTAGAACAATTTCTCTTGGAAACAAAGACTACTGGACATATAGTGAAAGAAATTCTCACAGATGGAGGAAAGGAGTTTGTAAATAAATAAACCTCAAAAATTACAAACAAGTATGGTATTAATCATTGGATCACAATGCCATATACTCCACAACAAAATGGTTCAGCGGAAAGGGTAAACAGGACTTTAATAGAAGCAGCTCGTTCAATGATATATGCCAAAAATATGAGCCTAAAGCTTTGGGCAGAGGCAGTTAATACTGCTACATATGTTTTGAATAGAACAGGACCAACACAAATTGAGGGAAAGACACCTTATGAACTATGGTTTGATAAAAAACCAGCAGTTGATCATCTTCGAATATTTGGAACTGAATGTTTTGTTCATGTGCCTGATGAAAAGAGAAGAAAGTTAGATGCCAAAAACGAAAAAGGTATTTTAGTTGGTTATTGCAGTAACAAGGATGGGTATCGAATCTGGATGCCGAACTCAAACAAAGTTGTCACAAGTAGGGATGTAATATTCAAGGAAACTATACCAACATTTAGCCTTGATATTGAAAAGAGAAATAAGGAACTTTCAAGTAACCAGATTGATGAACAAAATTATACTCAAGATATTGAGAAAATTGAAAGCAATGTTCAAACATCAGACGTATACAATCTAAGAGATCGATCAAATATATCAAAACCTCAAAGGTATATTGATGCTGAAATAAATATTGCAGAAGGTCTTGAACCCAAGACATACAAAGAAGCAATGGATTCTCCAAATGCACAATTTTGGAAAGAAGCAATGAATGAAGAAATGAATTCTTTAACGGAAAATGATGTATACGAATGCACAACATTACCACCTGGCCAAAAACCAATTGATTGTAAATGGGTATTAAAGACCAAATTGAATTCTAAAGGAGAGATTACAAAATATAAGGCAAGACTGGTGGCAAAAGGGTTGGAACAAAAGAAGGGTATAGATTATGAAGAAACATTTAGTCCAGTGGCAAGACATGACACCATAAGAACTCTTTTAGCAATTGCTGCTAATGAAGACTTAAAATTGGTACAGTTTGACATAAAGACAGCCTTTCTCTATGGAGACTTACAAGATCAAATTTATATCAAACAACCTGAAGGATTCAACAATGGAACAGATCTTGTATGGAAATTGAAGAAAAGTCTCTATGGACTTAAACAGTCACCAAGATGCTGGAATCAGAAAATAGTCAACTTCATGAAAGAAAGATGTCTGAAGGAAAGTACAGCTGACCCCTGTTTATTCTTCAGAAAAACAAATGATCACCTACTCATTATTGCCATATATGTTGATGATGGAATCATTGCTGGTACAAATGAACAGGAAATCAAAGAATTTCTTGATGAACTAATGTTTTCATTTAAGATCACAAGTGAACCATTAAATTACTTTTTGGGTATTGAGATAGAGCGGCAACCGGATGGGTCAATCTTTATAAATCAAAAGGCATATATAAAAAGAATTCTTGAGAAATTCAATATGTCTCAAGCGAATAAAGTGGGAACACCAACTGATAATTCTACTGTTCCTGGGGAAGCAGAGATTTTAGAAAATGTTCCCTTTCGTGAAGCGATTGGTAGTCTGATGCATCTAAGCTGCTTAACAAGACCCGATATCACTTTTGCACTGAATAAAGTTTCTCAAAAACTTGCAGCACCAGCAAAATATGACTGGGAAGCAGTTAAACGAATCTTCAAATATCTTGTAGGAACAACTGAATATGGAATTATGTACCAAAAGGGTCATAAAGTAGGAGTTTTGGAATCTTTCAGTGATGCAGATTTTGCTGGAGACCCAGAAACTAGAAGATCTACCAGTGGAGTTGTGTGTAAACTGGCTGGTGGTGCTATTTCTTGGCTTAGCCAAAAACAAAGATCAGTATCTTTGTCAACAACTGAGGCCGAACTCGTGGCAGCAAGCAATACAGCAAAGGAAGTCATTTGGTTAAATAGACTTTTCAGTGAAATTTCTCCACTAAAAGAACAACCAATTATAAAAGTTGATAATGCAAGTACAATTAAATTGATCAAAAATCCTGAATTTCATAAGAGAACCAAACATATAGAAGTAAGGCACTATTTTGTGAGAGAAAAGTATCAAGAAGGTATTTTCAATGTAGAACATATTTCTGGAAAAGATCAAGTTGCTGACATTATGACCAAAGGGCTCCCTAAGCCGCGTTTCCAAATGCTGAGATATCTACTGGGTATGAGGGACATTTGAAATCTGATTAAGGGGAAGTGTTGAATATATTAATCTGTGATTTTAAATGTTTCTTTTTGACCAGTACTTTGTTTTTTTTGCCTTTTCCTAAAATGTTTCTTTCTTCTTCTTCTTCTTAATTATTATTTGTTCTATATGTAAAGCTTTGTTTTTTGATACTTGAATAAACAAATTCAAGTTTATTATATTTTTTGTGTGCTTTTAAAGTTAAAACACAACATATATATAAGTCAATGTCTGTTGTCTGTTTCGCGATAAACACACACACAAAAAAAAAAAACTACTGAACCAATTGGTACCAAATTTTGCATGTCGCTTTTAATAAACCTGAGGAAATATTTCGGCTAAATTTTGATTAGTATTTTGGGCTATTTATTTTTTTCATTTGAAGAACATTTTTTTACGCGGAGTAAATACGAGGCGAAGTAACAACACCAGGCCAATTAAATGACCAATGAGCGTTCTGCATTTTTTTTCAAGTTGCTTGCGTACGAGAGCTTTTTATACGAGTGTTACTTTTTTTTACAAAAGTATTGAGTATTGAGAAAGAAATTTATATTACTAAATTACGGTAAGTGCACACAATGCAATTTTGAAAAAACTCTACAAAATTAGCGTTACTGTATGTAAATAATGGATTTCGTATTTTTTTATTAATTTTTGTTCTGGCCTTTGTTTTTTTATCTCTTAAAAAATCTTTCAAAATGTAGTCGCAGTCATTAGCAAAAAAAAAAAAAAAATGTTTGCCTGATTTCTATGTGCTCTTTTATTTTTTACAGAAAAATATTTACATGCCAGTATTTTGGATTAATTTTTTTTATAAATCAATTTTTTTCTTATTCTTACTGAAAAAATGGGCATCGCAGTCACTCACTCAACTCAGGCAATTTCAAGGGTTAATGCACTGGGGCGTGTACCTCGGGGGTTGGGTGGAAAAGCTGCCATCTATTTAAACTATATTGATTTTGAAACAACTAAATGGATTGCAAAAAATAATTAAATCAAATACCTAAACACTAATGTAATACAATTTTTGCCAACACGCACACATTTTGCCTGTGGTTTATGTGTTACTTCTGTATTGATATTCTATGGCACTTCTACTATTTATTATTGATGTACTTTCAGTATGAAGGAAATTGCACTCGGGGGAATTCTCGGGCGAAGCCGGGTCAATTGTCTAGTATATACAAGGTACGATCAAAAAGTCCGTGAACTTTTTAAAATTAATTATTTATTCATAGTATAGTAATTTAAAAATTAAAATTTTCAAAATTGGAGCCTTGGGTATCTACACATTTTTTTCCAGCGTGAAAATATCTGTTGAAATGCTAGTTCAAAGTCAATTTTTCTAAGCTTGTTTAGCTCCATCGTCGCATTTTGAATTACTTCTGATGATGATGAAAAGAGCCTCCCTTTTAACGTCATTTTAAGTTTTGGAAAGAAGAAGAAATCACATAGGGCGATATCAGGAGAGTAAGAAGGATGCGGCAAGACAGATACAGAATGTTTGGCTAAATAGTCTTGGACAATAATGGCTCTATGAGCAGGGACATTATCATGTAGCAATTTCCACTGTTTTGATTTAAAGAGTTGGTTTCTTTTTCTTATTATCGCATCACGAAGGCGCACAAGTATATTTTTGTATGCCTGTTTATTAATAGTAACACCCTCTTTAATAAATTCATAATAGACAAGTCCTTGATAATCGAAAAACACTTCAAGCATTACTTTTCCTTTGGACTTGTCAAGATGAACTTTCTTCTTCCTAGGAGAACTTGGTGTGTGCCATTCGAGTGATTGTTTTTTGGTTTGTGGATCAAAAAGAAAACACCATGTTTCATCACCAGTTATTATTGTTTTTAAAAAATCAGAATCATTTTTTGCAATTTCAATTAAATCTTTGCAAATTAATGATCTGATTTCTCTTTGTTGATCTGTTAAATTTCGTGGGACAAAATAACCACAAAGTTTTTTCATGTTTAAATGTTCACCAATAATTTTTTGGAAACTACCATACGAAATTACAATTATTTCTGATATATTATCAATAGTAATTTTTCTATCAGCAACAATTAAATCACGTACCTGTCCAATATTACGATCCGTTGTTGATGTGAACCTTGAATCATCTGCGATGCTCTTACGGCCATCTTTAAAACGTTTATACCAGAAATAAACTTGTGTTCGTGACAATTTTTCGTCTTCATAAGCTTCATTCATTAATGATAATGTCTCTGTGAAAGACATTTTAAATTTCACACAAAATTTAATATTTGCCCTTTGTTCAAATGATGACATTGCAGAAACCGACGCGAGCTAAATAGTTACAACAAAAATATGCCTAAATTGAAAACTACGCATGCGAATTTATGGCATTGCTTAATTAAATTATAGTTTAGGCTTTGTTCTTTACAGTATAATTGATTTTACATTTTCAAAAGTTGTTTTATATTTTATTTTTAAAAGTTCGAGAACTTTTTGATTCAACCGTGTATATATATATTCATTTGCAAGTAAAGAAGCGTGTTTATTCTACCATAAACTATGTATATCTATGTTTGTACATATTTAAAAAGGATGACAAGGCCAAAATTTCAGAGTAGAATTGGGGGAAAAAGATGGGGGAAGGGATGGCCATGTGTTGTCGGGGGGGTGGATGGTGCCAAAATTAGCATTCCTGTGTGGGAAGGACTAAGTGAGTGTGAGGTATCAAAGTGCCTTTTTGTTCAGACACAGCAACGTGTGAACGGGTATAGCTAGGTTGAGCAGAGTATCAAACATAAAGTTATCTTGACAAGTATAGATTCAGTAGGAATTGGAAGTTTGCTAGAATCGTTTTAACAAATGTTCGATAGGCAAACTTTTACTCGGGTAAAAACCAGACGAAGCCGGATACATTCTCTAGTTTTATTTATAAAAGGTAAATTCACACGTTGGAAATAGCTTCAAACATCATGTACAGATGGATCTATGTGTCAATATATTTCTTTTTTTTTTTTAAATATGACTCATAAATACACCTATGAAAAAAAAATGTTATTGAAAAGTAAAAATGAATGATAAAACACAAATATATTTTTAATTTGCAGAAAAAATTCAAAATCGTGATTCCGACCCATCACGTTCGTGTATTTGATTAAGAACCTCGATTCTCTATGTAACCACTTGAGCTAATAATATTTTTCACTTTGGTTGATGATCTCAGCACCTATTGGCTGAAAAAGGTCATGTGACAAAGAGATCCATTCAGCGGGCGAATAGCTTGAACACACCAAATAAACCGATAGTGATATATAATGTATATATTGTATATTTGCATTAAGAATACTGTTATTTACTGACTATAGTTACAAATGAATCAAAGGCACGAAAGGAAAACGAACGAAAATAGAGATACAGGTGATAGAAGAAAGTCCCCCCTGCTTCCACCCCAGAGGAGGATGTTTCGACGATTTCTTCAATCCTTCACGATATAAAAAGTCCCTATAGATATTCTCTAAAAATAAATGTAGAGAAAGGTACGCAGAAGACACATGTTGTTGCTGCCTTCTTCGGAACATTTCCTGAATGGATCTGTGGGGCTGTCCGTGCTCCTCACTGCCCGGTTTCCTCCCAATCCCATCTTACTTCTCCCAGGGGTAAGGTTCTAGATTTTATTTACCTAATGTAATACAAACAGCTTGAATACCAAATGACACGAATTTTAATATATCATTGAACATATTACCTTAAATGAATGATAGATGGAGATATTAGTTAGCCCCCAATTCGCGTGAGTCCAGAAAACAAACAAAAAAAATCGTCATCACAATTTAGAAAGCAAGTGTCTGGTTCTACATTTAAACAACTTTTTTGCACTATGATATACGAGGGCCATCCAATAAATAAGTTTCCCTATTTTTTAACAAATAAACAACATTATTTACAATTATGCAGTTATTTCATTTTCATTATACAACTCATAGACTACTTCTCCACATAATCACCATTTCTGTCCAAACATTTTTGGTACCGTTGTAGCAATTTTTTTATACCACTGTTGTACCAAGCCGTGTCCTGTCTTCGTAGCCAGTGGTTCGCCTCCGCCTGCACTTCGTAATCATTCGCAAAGTGCTTGCCTCCAAGGTGCAACTTGAGTGCTGGAAAAAGATGGAAGTCGCTTGGGGCAAGTTCCGGAGAATAAGGTGGATGTGTGAAAATTTCCCATTTGAAGTTTTCCAGCAACGTTTGGGTCGTTCGAGCTGCGTGTTGGCGAGCATTGTCATGGACGAGTAACACTTTCCGAGACAAAAGTCCAGGACGTTTCCGTTTTATTGCAGCTCTGAGTTTAGAGAGGACTTGGCAGTACCTCGCAGCGTTAACCGTAGTGTTTGGGGGCAGGTAGTCAACCAATAAAACACCCTTACAGTCCCAAAAGACGATAGCCATAACTTTGCCTGCAGAGATTGTGACCTTCGCCTTTTTTGGTGCACTTTCCTCAGGCTTCTCCACACCATGCTTTGTCGTTTTGTTGATTCCAGGAGGCAGTCGAATCATTATTTCGTCAATGGTGACGCGGCGATCTACCTCCACCACATTCCGAACAGCAGCAACGGCTGCATTGTCCGTAGCGTAACGGGCCTGCCACTTCGCTCGTCATCATGCACGTTTTGCCGTCCTTCCAAGAACCATGAACGCCATCGGCGAACCATTTGGATGCTCATACATCCTTCACCATACACTGACACTAAATTGCGATAAATATTGACCGCAGTTTCATTTTTCGCCGTGAAAAAAACGAATTACAGAACGGAGTTCGCAAGTGGACACGTTCACCAGTGGTAGCTCCATGGAAACTGAAGCGCTACGGACTTGCGCGTACGAGTAGCGTGATTTTGAAGGTCACTCGCTTCCAACGCATCCAAGTGACCATTTCTTACACTACAGAAAAAAAAATAGGGAAACTTATTTATTGGATGGCCCTCGTATAACGAGAGAGTAAGAATAAATTTTTACAATTTTTTAAAGCTTTCTATATATTGATTGATTTAAAGATGAATCAATAATCTAAAGAAATAATTAATAAACAGCTTTATTTAACCAAAGGTAATTAGAGCTTAATTGTGATGATGAGCAGCGTCAAATCTGTATGCACACGAGCAACTATGGCCTGTACAAAGTACCCAAGTCCACTTTTAAAAGCATTACTTGATCCTTTTCTAGAATTAAAATATTACTGGGTTTTCCAATCCTTGGCATACATCAACTCCTTCAGAATAGACAAATTTCTCTACTGGTCGAAGTTCACGGACGCCAGTGGATTTGTCTAATCTTTCGACAAAATTCTGGTTTTTCTCTCAGAGTTTAGTTACGACATATACTGTGTTGAAACGAGGTGAGGTCAAAATACAAAAATATTGTCGATATAATTATCCTAGATGATGGGTTACATACTTTTGACGAATGACTCCTATACTAATTTGTTGGTAACAGGACTATAAAGAAAGGTACAATAAATAATATATTTCTAAGGCGATCATACATATAATAAATTCGAATAAAGTTAGATGCTTTGGGGAAGTGGATGAATTGTTTAGATAATATATTTAAGAATTTTTAATAAATAAGCCAAATATTTTAAAATTTAGTATTTGTTGTAGACACAATTGAATGTAATTCTACTGTCCTATAAGTTTATGTCCATAGTTCTCTTGAAAACCATTTCTGAGATTTCATCCTTCATTGCTGCGTATATAAGCAGAATCGTCCAATACAGTATTAGAGCTCTGAGAAGCGGTCTGGTGGATTAAATTGGCGAAACCGCTGGGAGGGTTCACCACTGATGAGCCAAGCCCTCCCAATATATTTTTTCATCGCGGTAAGGGCAGTAGAAGATTGTATTATGTATAAAAGAAACATTCGTGCTTTTAAATCCTTTCATTCTATAGTTGACTTTGTAGAGAGAATTCAATCTCTAAGAATAAAGTATTGTTGAGGGCTTGATTGTTTCCTTGCAGAAATCCACAAAATATATGAAATGGATAGAATTTTACCGGGATATAGAATTATAACTGTATAGTGTCGCCATCATTATTTCTACCCCAGATTATGGGAATTAACCAAATAATTGACTGAATAGTATATTTTGATCTAGAAAATGACGATATGAAATATATTGATTTTTTATAAACTTTGCAAATAAAATGAATTATATATATAAAATAGAAATGTGGGTTTATATGGCTCAGAACATTTCATAATTATTAAAATAATGAGATAATTTGCATAGTTTGTAGTAAAAAAAAAGGATTAGATAGAATGGTGTATATCTTTATATATAAAAGAAAGTCGTGAAAATTGTTAGAATATTTATAACTCAAGAACGGCTGAACCGATTTGGATGAAAATTGGTGGGAAGGTAGTTTAGAACCAGAAGACGGACATAGGATACTTTTTATCCCGTTCGACCGCGTCAAGAACGGCTGAACTGTCAAATACATTCATTTATACAGATGTATCAGAGGCGCATGCGCGAGACGCACTCTACGAGGCTTACCCACGAGCTTACAGGTGGAATGCTAAAAAATAAAGTTTAGGTTAGAAATATTTCTCCTTTTTAAAAATAAAAATACATGTTATAATCATTTGTTATAATTGAGTTTGATGTTTTCGTGTTGACACACCGTTAGAAATTGTTGTAGGTGTTGTAGATGAACCTCTAAGTTGTCAGACAAAATAATGAAATCGTCGAAGTAATGGGTAACAAAATTTAGTTTATATTTTTGCATGACCTGGTTTATGGCACGATGGTATATCTGTGGCGAATTTTTGAATCCGTAAGTAGGTCTACAAAATTCGTACTGACTATCTAACGTCACGAAAGCTAGTAGATTACGTGAGTTAGGTTCTATTTCCACTTGCCAATATGCGGATGCTATATCTACAGAAGAGTAGTATTTGGCTTTCGACAATTTGTCAAGGATGGTTTCTATTAAAGGTAAAGGATGTACGTCTGGAGCGATGATTTCATTGAGTTTTCTATAATCAATACAGAAACGTTTCGTTTTGTCACGTTTCGTAACAAGAGTTATTGGACTGGCGTAAGGTGAGACTGACGGGGCAATGATTCCATGTTGGAGCATTTTCTCTATTTGGGTTTGTATTTCTTGTTGGTCGTGTAGTGGCACTCTATATGGGCGTAATGCTATTATTTTATCTGTGGTGGTATTGATTTTTACCGGTGGTATGCTCAATTTGGGCACATTGTATTTATTAGTAGAGAACACTTGCGAGAATTCATATAGAATTCGGTGGACTTCGTGTGGACAATGTTCCAACTGAGGTGCCGCATTAGAAGGTATAGAAATCTCAATAAAATAGGTAGGAGATATAAGGGGTGATACAATAGTGGGGGAACATATAATTGGGGTAGGGTCCGCCACGTGTAAACAGGACTGGTTCGAGGGGGAGTGGGACATAAATCCTGTTTGCACTTGGTGAACTTATAGACATTTGTTGGGAGAGCATCATTCCTTTGATAAATTTGGAGATTATTAAAATCTATAATTAATTTAAATATTTTAAGGGTATTAATAGATAAAATACCAAAAGGTAGTGTAGCTTCTTTTATATAAAAAAAATTAGTTTTCGGGTAAGGTTACCGATTTTATGTTTTAAAAATATATATCCAATGGTATTAACATTCGGAGCTATTGCGTTAATAGTTAAATTGTACTGATGGATAATAATTTTATATGGAAATCTATTTTCTAGGGTTCTTAAAATATCCGAGTTAAGTATGTTAATAGATGCTCCCGTGTCTATTAAAAAGGGCAAATTTAAATTTGGTGACAGTTCAGTCCATATTACGAGCTGTTCAACGAAAAAAGGTTGCAGTTTTCCTACCGTTGAGTTGCTCGCGGGGCTTGTAGAGTCGTCTCGGCTTGCAGCTTGGACTTGGGGAAAAGGGCTCCGAGATTGGACCTTGGGCCGGGTGTGGGTACCACATTTTGGTACAGTGGTTGCGTGGTCTGGCGCTGTAGACTTGGCGTGTTAGGTCCTGTGGGAACCGTTGTTCATACTGGGAGTGCCAGTGCATAGCATTGCAATACTTGCAAGGCGAGGGTGGGGGTGCAATTTGGTACGTTACACGTGATGACCGCTGGTTGTTGTACCGCGGTGGTGGGTTGTGGTAGGTTGGAGTTGGGGCCTTGTCTACTTGGCGTTGGTACGCTGCACTGGTGGCACACTGAGTTCACCTTATTCTTGACACTAGGTCTAACCATTCTTTAATGGTGTTTGGTTGCACCGTTGCGATTAATCGCTGGTCTGCGACGAGGATTCCTTCGGTCAGAGACTCTATTAATATGTCGGCGGGTAGGTTAAATTTCATGCCCATTATCGTTTTGTTTTGTTAGTAGTCTTCTAGGGGCATTTGGGGTGTCAATATGATGGCCAGGAAGCTTGCAAACGACGCTTCTGTCGTTGTTGGGAATACGTCTATCAGTCTCTGGCGGGATTCAATATAAAATAACCTATCTAACCGTAGGCTTCGAAAATATTGGAGGGGCTTACCTTGCAGGTAGCAGGGTAACTTGCGTAGGCGGTCCATGTAGGTCAGCTCAGCTCGGTCTGCTTGGGCATCGAAGTTGTCGAAAAAGCTCTGGGCTTCAAAGGTACCATCGTATGGACTCACGTCTATCTCCCTCGGAGATCGGGCGACCAGCAGCTTACTCAGGGCATCGGCGATCTGTGTCAGCGGGTCGGCGGAGGTCCCTTGGGGCGGCGACGTTTCCTCCTCTTCAAATGTCGTCTCTTGTTTGGGGACAGATGGCTCGGTCGACTCGTTGGAATGTTCGGTTTGCACTTTCTCGCTTCTATCTGGACTATCTGACCTTCTTCGTTTGGTATCCTTCGTTTTGGTTATCCTGTCGACTAACTTTGTGATTATGAAGTGTTGACCCTCGCTATACTGTGTTAACCGAGAGGAACAGCCAGGATGGGGAGTTTTCCAGTACCTCTCTGCACCTTGGAAGACCTTTAAAAGTTCTCACAAAGTACAGGCAGTCGTGGTCGAGGCAGAGTGGAAAGCTTGGGAATGTCCACACAAAAACCGAAGACACAGTTGCACTAAGAAAGTTCCGTGAACAGATAAAAGTTGAGCTAGGAGCGAAAGATGGGGAGATAGAAGATTTCTTACTGGTCGACATGATGGATGAGATGGACCTGAGGTACGACCGACGTGGGCTCGCGCAGATGCTGAACTAACTGTTATTTTAGCTAGGACGGGGCTTTATGTACCGTTTCTGATAAAGGGGGTTTTGCATGTCTCCGAGGGGACCAATTAATATTGATTTTATTCAACTTATCGAGTATTTTTCAAGGGGTCGGAAAAATTTTCAAATTATCGAGAGATTCAAATTTACGAATTTCAAATTATCAAAATATCTATTATTTTGTACATATATGATATTCAAATGGCATATATGTGTAGGGATAATTTTATTATTAATTATCATTTTGATGTATACATTTGATCATTAATAAATTAAGTTTTAGGTATCAAAGACAGCAACGTTTAAACGGGTACAGCTAGGTGGAGCAGATAATCAAACATAAAGTTATATTGCCAAGTATAGATTTAGTAGGGTATGGATGTTTGCTAGAATTGTTTTAACAAATGTTCGTTAGACAAACCTTTAATCGGGTAAAAACCGACCGAAGCCGGGTACATTTGCTAGTTATAATATATAACTATTAAGATATTGTCATTACGCGACTAACTCTATTATTTATTTTATTTATTTATTACAAAAAAAAACGAGCAATATCCTGTGAAGATATTTGCATGTAAATATTCAAATTATTTTATGTACATATTTTCAAATATATGTGATGATTAAAGACCATGGAATTGTTGTAAATGGTCCAGATATCTACTACCACATGTTCCACCACGTGACTGTATATAACTTCTTATTTACTGCAAATAGAAAGCCTCAACTAACATTAATCTGTACCGCGTAAGAATCTAATAAAGTATAGCAACTGTACGGATAGAAGGAATGGAGCATAACAGGAGAAAATTAAGGTTATAACTAATCAGGCTTAGGTGAGAATAGAAAAGAAGGCCTAGCAAACCCCGTCCAACTTTTACGAAGTCGTGGCCCTCCTGGATAATAAAACTCTCCCCCCCTGTTTACGCCAGAAATTAGCAGTGACCTGTTCGGACCCCGTTCAGCTATAAAAGGAGGTCCTGATCCTCAGTTAGTCAGTCCTAAGTTAGTCGTCGTTCCAGTCCCTGTCCACCGGACGCTCCGATAAAAGGTAAACCCTTTCCTGCCAGAAATCTCCTCGTCCCATTCCTTCTTGACGTCAGACGCTTCTTAGTGGAATCTCTGTTTGTTTATTTCACCTTTGGCCCAGCTGTGTCGCCTTCCACCACGACTGCACGGTAGAGTTGACATCGAGGTTCGTCTAACATCAGGTAACACTGGTCCCAGAGGTCCCAAGATATCACATATATAATATAAAAAATAAGATTTTCTATTGATTTTGAAATTATTTTTAAGATTGAGATTATTATCTTGAGATTCGATATATTTTGGAATACATTAGTATTAGGTAAATGGTATTGGTATTTCAGTCGTGACAAAAATCTTGAAAGTATGATAATAAAAATAATTTTGATCAGAGATTGCTTTAATTGAAATAAAGGAATATATATAAAAAAACATAATTTGATAAAAGTACTGCCTGGCTTAAAGCGTATGAATAAAAATTTAAAAACTTATTTACATAATGTACAAAAGTTTGAGCCGGCCATCGGGACGAATGTTCTGATTGTCGAAATATCATGCAATAAAACGCACAGTTTATGCCGTTATTTTTTGAATTTATATCAAGAAAAAGGAATCCCTGATCCTGCAATTAAAAGTTGTTGATGGCTTGCGCCATCTATAGGAATGAATATCAACTTTTCGTTGATCTTTAATTATTCCAGATTTGTCCAAATACCCATTCTTGAGAGAGATTAATAAAGAAAAGCTAACCACACGAACGCGTATATATATACTAGCGAATGTACCCGGCTTCGCCCCGTTTTTACCTGAGTAACGGTTTGTCTAACGAAAATTTGTTAAAACAATTCTAGCAAACATCCAATCCCTACTGAATCTGTACTTGGCAAGATTATGTTTGATTATCTGCTCCACCTAGCTGTACCCGTTCAAACGTTGCTATCTTTGAACAAAAAGGTAGTTTTGATACCTAAAAATAATTTATAAAAAAAAAAACGACACGGGATATCATTTAAGAAATCTGCGGAGAGAGCGCCAACGTGGAGATTTCCATTTGATCGCAAAGGATTGACGACCTGACCCAACTTTTGAATGGCTATTACCTATGGCTATCATCTGATTTCTTCTAATTCAAAAATGAATAGAGGTTTGTATAAAGCAAAATCAAAGGGAAAACAGGAAATTTGTATCAAGTTGGTATGCTTACAGGACGACACTATGCAAAGGCTTCTATATAAGTTATTGAACATCAATTATAATTCTGCTAATCAAAATTATAAAAATTGATGGATAATTAAAAAAATAAGAAAGAAAGGGGGATTTAGTCAGAAAAAATGTCATTAAGCGATGTAAATTTTACTTTGAAAAGTATATACAAACTAATTCAAGTATAACTTTTTAGAAAATTAAGAGACGAATTGAAAAATATTTTCAATTTAGAAGAGTCGAAAACAACAATTTTCAATGCAAAATAAAAGTGTTTTAAATAACTCTGAAAAAGTCATCTATTGAGTTAATTCACTTAAAATCAGATGAAACTAATTGAAAAATAAAATGAGAATTTTAATAATGAATAAAAAAAATATAATTTCATAGCTGTACTTATTCAGAAGATCGACATTTTAAACCATATTTGAACTTCAATGGCAGCAGAAGAGTGTGAAAAAAAATTGTCGGCGTGGTTCAAAAGCGCGTCGCGAGTGCTGACCTAACACTTTTGGTTTCGGTTTCACTTTGCTGCCAAGCCTCTCTCTCGACACAGGTACGTTTTTGTAGAATCCTTTAAAACTTGTTTTTCAATTATTTATCCATATTTAATTTTATCATTTATAATATATTGCATTTTTAATATATAGGTTTAATTTTAGAGTTTTTTTTTTACTGAAAATGGGTAGTAAAACGGTGCTATATTTGCCCTTGCGCCAAGAACCGCATGTCAACCATGACTTGCTGTAAATGCAATAACAACAGTTGCAAAGAAAATTCAAACTAAATTTGATAAAATTGCCAGTGAATATTGGCGATTTATTAGATATAAAAGAATTTGTGCAAAGCCTGCGAAAATCTCTGCTTTTCACATGTTTTTATATTTTTATGCATGACTTGGTAATTATGAAAATAAAATTTTAAACTTTGCTATCAATTTAATCCTTATTGTCTATCTACTAAGGTAAAAAACAATTTTTATTTTATGAAAAATAATTTTATCATTTTTTTATCATCATAAAGTTCGAGATCGGGAAGCTCAGCGCAAGTACCTACGAGGTGTGTTCAAAAAGTATCGCGACCTTTGTGTTTTTCAATTATTATTTATTTATTCATGGATACCTATTTTGTCCCCTTCAAAGTAATCCCCATGAGATATTATACACTTGTGCCAACGGTTTTTCCAATCTTCGAAGCACTTCAAAAAATCATTTTTTAAAATCTTTTTCAGCTCCTTCTTCGGTGCTGTCTTTATCTCGTCAAGCGTAGCGTAACGTCGTCCTTTTATGGGCCTTTTCAGTTTAGGGAACAAGAAAAAGTCACAGGGGGCCAGATCTGGGGAATACGGTGGCTGCGGCATCATTAGTGTGTTGTTTTTGGCCAAAAAGTCGCGCACAAGCAACGATGTGTGAGCAGGGGCGTTATCGTGGTGCAAAAGCCAATTTTTGTTCTTCCACAAATCCGGGCGTTTCTGGCGGATTGCTTCGCGCAAATTGCGCATAACCTCCAGGTAATATTCCTTAATGACCGTTCTACCCTGTGGCAAGAACTCATGATGCACCACGCCCCTGCAATCGAAGAAAACTGTCAGCAAAACTTTCACATTCGACCGAACTTGGGGCGCTTTTTTCGGTCTTGGTTCGTGCGGCAGCTTCCATTGAGATGATTGAGCTTTGGTTTCCACGTCACCAGTTATGACCCTCTGGAGCAAATTTGGGTCGTCGCGGACAGAGTCCAACATCTCATTAGCAATGTTCATGCGATGCTGTTTTTGGTCGCAATTGAGCAATTTTGGTACGAATTTCGCGGCGACCCGTCTCATGCCCAAATCATTGATAAAAATCGAATTGCACGAGCCAATCGACATGTTTAGGTCCTCAGCAACTTCTCTAACGGTGATTCGACGATTGGCCAATATCATTTTCTCAACTTCATTAATTTTTTCGTCTGTTGTTGAAGTGCTCGGGCGTCCGGCACGCTCTTCGTCGTTCACATCACTCGGCCTTCTGAGAACATTTTGTACCACCTATAAACGTTGCTTCGGTCCAAGGTAGCTTCTCCGTATGCCACAGTCAACATTTGGAATGCATCCGCGCACTTAATTTCGTTTTTCACACAAAATTTGATACAGGTTCTTTGATCCATTTTTTTTTAATAGGTAAAAATCGAAGACGATCCAAAACACCTGCAAGCAAAGCAGCTGTCAACAATTAAGTGAACATTCAAAATGGCCGAGCTTGTCGGCATAAGTGAGAGACATGAGTACCAACATAAAGCCACAAAAAGATCGAAATTCGAATATACGTAACCCGCGAAAATTCAAAATTCGCGATACGTACGTCCTAAAATTATTTACAAAAAGGAGAAATATTTCTAACATAAATTAAACTTTATTATTTAGCATTCAACCCGTAAGCTCGTGGGTAAGCCTCGTTGAGTGTCGCTCGCGCATGCGCCTCTGATACACCTGTATAAATGAATGTATTTGACAGTTCAGCCGTTTTAGATGTGGTAGAACGGGATAAAAATTATCCTATGTCCGTCTGCTGGTTCTAAGCTACCTCCCCACCAAATTTCATCGAAATTGGTTAACCAGGTTTTGAGTTATAAATAGTTTAACATTTTTCACGACTTTCTTATATATATATACTAGCGGATGTACCCGGCTTCGCCCAGGTTTTTCTCGAGGGAATGTTTGTAGTCTAGTAATAAGAAAATATACTACACCTAAAAACTATCAGAGAAAAGAGAAACCACGGAAGGTGAACAGAAAAATGCTTACAATGGATGTTATGTTTACGATATCAAGTTAAATAAAAACAAAGATAAAATTTGCATATGTTGGTCACTATAAATTTGTATATTTGTTAGGCGAAATTAGAAACATGATAAAACAATTGGGTATTTAAAAGCAAATGTAGAAATAAAAGTTGAAGTATAATATACAATGTTAAAGATTAGTTTTAATTATTAATCAAGATTGTGTGTGAATATGTGAGAAAGATGTAATATCGTTGTTGTTTTCTTGGCCGACTGTTTTACATATGGTGTTATCTTAAAATTGCTTGTTTTGAATATTTTTTAGATTGAGATTATTAGCTAGTATGTAAAAAAAATTAACTCTGTTGAAATTTAATTTTGTATTTATATATAAATAAAATTAACTCTGTTGATATTTTTTGTATTTAATCGATAACAGCGAAGTTACGCATGTTAATGTTAGGAAATATATTTTGATGTTAAGCAAAACCTGCTCCATCTCGTTTTACATAAATGTTGAAAATTTGGTTGAAATTGATGCATTGTAACGAAAGTTTTTAGTGATGTCCACTTATGAAATTTCCATTTTATTAATATAGATATAGATGGAAATAGATGGCGTCTGGTTTTGACGTCTATTTTGACGGGAGAGGCAATCCTTGTCTCTGCAGATATATATATATATACAGTCGACTCTCGATAATTTTAAACACGTTAATTTGAATATCTCGATAGTTTGAAAAATTTTCCCGGTCTCTTGAAAAATACTTGATAAGTTGAATAAAATCAATATTATTTGGTCTCTTCGGTATTTTGAAGTTGAAGGAATAGTATCTTGCCACAAATGAACATTTGTGAATAACTAAACAAATGTTTAAAATAATAAATCACAAATTTTGATCAAACTCTAGTTTACTTGATTTTTTCCCTCCCTCCCTCTTGGTTGTTTAAACTCCTGTTATTTTGAACTCTTGATACATTTAAAATTTTCTCTAGTCCCTTGAGTTTCCAATTATCGAGAGAGTCCACTGTATATATATATTAAAAATAAAAAAGGCATATCCTGACCAGGAGCACATGTGCTTTACAGATGGCAGAGTGCCATCTGATGGAACAGAAATCAACTAAACATTGATTTAGCCTGTTCCTTGATATTTAGTCAACCCAATTTCTTGATAAATAAAGAAAAGCCATCCACGAATATATATATATATATTATTGGCTGAAAGGTGCACACATTTGAGCATTATAATCAGTAGCATATGTAGTGTCTTTTTTTTTAGAATTTCTCAATAAGAGAGTCTGTCATTTGCCGAAACATGCATATGACTAATTGCCGCCTCTCTAAGTCCTCGAACCTGGGGTCAAAAGTCAAAGGCCGTAGCCTCACATCGTGTCCCTGGGAGAGGCTGGATGATGTGAACTAGCTATTAATAATTAAATTGTAAACAGAATTTCCTATATAAAATATTAGAACGGCTGCGCCTAATTTTTCCTTTTGATATATACTATTTATACGTATACAAGTATACTTGTATGATATATATTTTTATTATTGTTGGATAAAAAGAAAGAAAATGTTTTTAAAATAATATATCAATGATCTTAAAATACTTTTAGACTGACAACACTGTAATATGAAAACGAGAACAAAGAGTGTTGGTTTTGTTTACATAATTAGTAAGTGTAATTGTTAATTGTTTTTCTCTCTCTCTCTCTCTCTCTCTATTTGAAAATAATAAATTTAAAATACTTTCAAAAAGGTAAAATTGCCTAATTCTTTTAAACCATCTCAGCTGTAAGTAAACTTGTTATTTGTTGTTTCATCGTCTGAACCATAAAAGATTCCCAAAATGGTAGCAGAGGTCCGTGGTTTTTGAATCGTGGTAGAATATATATAAAATATAGGATAAAATATAAATAAAAACAAAAATGGTTGTCAGCGAAGATATCGCAAATATTGTGAGGCTTAAAAATCCTGAAAAATTTGATTTATGGAATTTTCTGATAACTATTATTTTCAAAGCAAATGGCGTTCTAGATATTGTAAACGGAAAATCGTTGTTTGAAGACTTGAAAGATGAAACTGGAAAAGATAAATGGTGCCTAAAAGACGCCAAAGCACAAAAATACATAATGTTAACCATTGAAAAGAATGTTTTAACACATATTCTAAATTGCAAAACTTCAAAAGAAATGTATGAAAAACTAGTAGCCATTCATCAAAGAGAAGATGAGAAATTAAAATGCAAATTACTACAAGAATTTCATTGATTCAAATTTGATAAAAATACAGATATGGCAACAAATATAAGCAGAATGCAAAATTTAGTATTTAAACTAAATAATCTAAAACAAGAAATATAGGAAAGCTTTGTAATTTCTAAAATATTAGCATTTTGCCAGACTACTTTAATTACTTCAGCACAGCATGGGACACGACACCAAAAAGTGAGAAAACGTTAACAAATTTAATATCAAGACTATCACTTGAAGAAACTAAACAAAAGTCAGCCTGAAGAGGGAATAGCAATGAGTGCTACTAAAGTAAAGCAGTGCTACAAAATATTGTAGACTAAATAAAAAATGGTGTACCATCTGTAAAAAAGACAAATCATACTCAAGACCAATGCTTCTTTAAAAAATCTCAAAATAAATTCCAGGAAAATATTCCTTGCCGAATTTGTAAAAAGACAAATCATAAAGAAAAAGATTGCTTTTTCAGAAACAAAAATGAAGAAAAATTGTCCTTTTTTGCAGGTGAGACTTTAAAATGTAAAAATGAGGAAATGTTAGAATTCATTGCAGACAGTGGCTCAACAAGCCATATGATAAATAGTAAAAGGTTTTTACTAGATGAAGTAGATTGCAACTCAAATATATCAATAGCAAAAAAGGAAGAAACTCTAATAGCAAAATCACTCGGAAAAATTCAAGGAAAGAAATGTGATCTCAAGGAGGTGAGTTTGTACCAAACTTGACAAATAATTTACTATCGGTAAGTGCCATTACCAGAAATAAAGGCAAAGTCGTCTTTGAAGAGGAAAAACATTTGTTGTAAAAAATAAAATAAAAGTTTTAGAAGGAG
>CP092871.1:54972610-55023052 GCA_030710605.1 Cordylochernes scorpioides | reverse complement strand
TAAATAAATTTAAAATATATATTTGTTTTTAAATTATATTGGTTTGTTTATATTAGCTCAAAAGGCGAAAATGGCTGAATATAATTTTTTATCCCAAACAGAAATTGAACTATTAACAGGAACTAATTATCAATTATGGGCGTTGAAAATCGGCGTAGTTCTAAGAGGAAGAAAAATATTTTAAAGTGTAATTTTCTGATCCAGAACCTCTGATATGGAAGACAAAAGTTCTTGGGAGATTTGGAGTAATAAAAATGATGAAGCATTTGGGATAATCATCACTACGTTGACAAATGAACAAGCTGGAATGTTCATAGGAGAAACAAATGTTAAGAAAGTATGGGACTCACTGAGAAAAACATACACAGGCAATTTGGAAGATAAAATTATTGATATATGCTTAGAATTAAAAAACATTAAAATGAAAGATAATGAAACTGCAGATGAATATATAACAAGGGCAAAAGATATTGCTGCTAGAAGTTCATCATTAGGGCATAAATTTACCTCAAGAGAACTTTCATTTCATATTGTCAGAGGCATACATCCAAGGTATGAAAATATTGCTATTGTCTTACGATCAAAGAGAAAAGCAACAATTGAAGAGATTCAACAAACTCTAAGAGAAGAGGAGTCAAGAAGAAATATGAGATTAAATCAATCGGTTAAGAATGGGCATGAACAAGCATACAGAATTAAAAATAGAAAAGTCCAACAATTTCAGCCAAAAAGATGTTTTGTTTGTAATAAAAAGGGACATCTAGCTAATGATTGCTGGTTTCGAGATAAACAGAAACAAGGATACCAAAAGAAATGGACTCCTGGTGATAGAAATCACAAATACAGTAGGGAACATTCAAATAACCTAGTGGATACTATGAAAAGTGGAATTAATGAGCAAGCATTTGAAACATATGTAAAAGAATTTGAAGATTCACCAGATGAGAGAAATGATAGACAAATATGGTGTATAGATTCAGGATGCACCGCACATTTAACCCCAAACCTAACTTTGATGGAAAATGTGGTAGATTATGAAAGTGAAATCAACCTAGCTGAAAAGGGCAAAACTACCCAAGCCATAGCCAAAGGAGATATGAGACTTACTACATGCACAAGTGAAGGCCAAGAAAATATTCGTATCAAAGATATCTTACATGTACCAAGTTTAAGGAATAATTTCTTGTCAGTATACGAATTAGTCAACAAGGGAAATTCAGTTATTTTCAATAAGGATGGAGCAAAAATTTATAATGAAGGGAATGATTTAGTTGCTGAGGCATATATTAAAAATAGAATGTTTATGATGGAAACAAAACTAAGATATGTACCAATATCAAAAAATGAAAATGTCATGGTTATAAATACACATATATCAAATAAAAATAGCAATATATAAGTTTATGGCCTAAATAATTGAACCATATAAATAAAGAATACATGAAAAAAATGATTCAAGGACATATTGTAAGAGGATTGGATCTAAAATTTGAAAGGTTACCAGAGTGCGAAGCATGCATAATGGGAAAACTGGTTCAGAAGCCATATAATATTACAGAAAATTATACAGTTAAGCCCCTGCAGTTGATTTATATGGATTTATGCGGACCAATGCCATGTCAATCTTTAGAAGGATCTAAGTATTTTCTTGTTATAGTAGATGACTATAGTAGAAGAATCTTTGTATATTTCCTGAGATCAAAAGATGAGTCCTTTGAAAGATTTGAAGAATTTAAAGCAAGAGCCGAAAACGAATTAAGTCTTAAAATACTTTCATAAAGGTAAAATCGCCTAATTCTTTAAAACCATTTCAGCTGTAAGTAAACTTGGTATTTGTTGTTTCATCGTCTGAACCATAAAATATTCCCAACAATATTTTATATGTTATATGTTGTATAATATACGAGTAGAAACAGTAAGCCCGTGTGTAACTACGAAATATATATATGTGTGTTTGTGTGAGAAATTAGAAATATTTGTCAGGTTTTTTGATATTAAAAACCTAAAAGGCCATATCCTGACCCGCTCACATGAGCATTTAAGATAGCATAGCACCATTAAGTTGAAAAAAAGAACTAAACATTGATTTAGATTTGTTCCATAATTTTTGGCCAACCCATTTCTTGATAAATCAATAATAGCCAACCACGAACGCGTTTCAGGCTATTGGCCCTTATCAGAGAGGTGCAGGCTGTACCTCAACGACCAAAAATCGGTCCAAAAGGCTTCCTGAGAAATAAAAAAATGGATATTCGAAGCAAAATTTTCTTAATTACGCTGATTGGGTGAAATAATAAGAAAAAAAAGTTCATGTGAGCGGTCAGAAATGCCTTTTTTTGTTTTTAATATGAATATTTGGCATAAGGTTCGACGGTAATGAAGACGTTAAATTATTTGTCATCTTCTGTTTCTTTATTTTTACACCTCGTCGCCAAAATATGTTTCGTTTTCAATTTAATTTAAATAAGCACTACAACTTTATATTTAATTTTTAAATATATCTATATTTATTAGAAAACATTTTGAAAATATATTTAATATATATATGTGATGAGATCATGTTGACTCTCGCTATACTGTGTTGACCGAGAGGAACAGTCAGGATAAGGAGTTTTCCAGTACCTCTCTGCACCTTGGAACACCTTTTACAGTTCTCACAAAGTACAGGCAGTCGTGGTCGAGGCAGAGTGGAAAGCTTGGGAATGTCCACACAAAAAAAAACGAAGACACAGTTGCACTAAGAAAGTTCCGTGAACAGATAAAAGTTGAGCTAGGAGCGAAAGATGGAGAGATAGAAGAGTTCTTACTGGTCTACATGGTGGATGAGGTGGACCTTGGTGACAACCTACGAGGGCTTCCGCTGATAGTGAACTGACTGCCAAGTGACTGTATTTTTGGCTGAGACGGGGGCCTTATATATCTTTTCTGAGAAAGAGAGTATTGCATTTCAGCAGATGTGAAGAGTGTGGATCGTCTGGCGAAATTTTAAACTGGCGCCATCTTGACAGTTTCCAATCTATCTTTAGACTTTGTTGTGGGAATTCTAAATCTATCTCGATTTTAGACGTTTATGACCTTTTGCTTTAGCTCAACTCTTAATCTATTGCAGAGTTTTATTTATTTATCCTCAGTTTGTACAAAGTACATTACATATGATGATGTAATGACACATGTCAATAATGCGTATAATTATTTACAGATGTGTTTCTATTATACAACATGAAAATCTTGTTATAAGTTATATACAATATGGGGTTGTTGGTTTAAATTACCATAGATGGGCCCCGGGAGTGAAAGGGTTTATCAGGGTTTAAGCGGGTAAAGCCTCTCTAACACAGGTAAGTAATTAAAATATATTTTAATTAATTTAAACTGTGAGGGTTAAAAATGGCTATAACAAGATGATTTGTTTGGATATATAAAAGTGAAATAAAAATGACAATTTTGTTTGATTAAAAAAAAAATGATTAAAATAAAATGATGACATAAAAATCCACATTCTAAGAGAATATTGGCGGGCGTTGGAAAGGGTTAGTAGTTGAAGAATATGCAATGGTTAGGAGTGCACATGTAAACCAAATACTTAGATCCAGGTGCAAAGCGAGGATATAGACTTGAGCGTCTTCCTAGGCAATGTTTAACTTGCGATCCTATATAAGGGTTACAGTTCTTTGTCACAATTTTAGGGTTATTGGTTAAAAAATTAAAGAAATATTTGTTTATTAATATGATTGAAAGGGGTGGAAGAGCCATGCGATAAGTAGAATTATAGCGACAGTATGTGATCTGACTTGACATGAAATCAAAGGTTGATTGTGGTCCGCTAGAGCTGATAAAAAGTTGTAAGTTGAAAAAAGTGTACGCTTTGTGCATGCGTTGGTGATTGTGCTCTGCGGATGATTGAAATAAACTCTTGAAGCGTGTTCAGGCCAGAAGTTGGTATTTTTAAATCTGGGGAACTGTGTTCAAAGAGTTTGTTAAAATTACGAAATAAAAAAAAATGCCAAGCAGTGCTGTCGTTTTTCTAAAATGAAGTGAAGCAATGGCTGAAATAGATAGTGATGAAAAGTATAGGGGAGTGGTTAGAGAATATGATTGTTGAAAACGATTGTTGTATGCCCGATAGTTGATGATAAACAATGTCATATAATAAAGCTATTTAAAATATATAAAATATAGTGAATAAAAATATAGAAATATGATTGCGGGTAAAAAAATGTAAGTGGACAAAATCAAACATATAATATATAAAAGATATAATAATTAAGAATTAAAAATGATTTTTTTGAACAATTATTTTTTTTTGCAATACTAAAATAATATAATGAAAAATAAAAGTAAATTTGATTGAAGTTTTTTTTTTTGAAAATCATGTTGGATTAAAAATTTGATTATATAATTGAAAGGTAAAAAAATAAATAATTAAAATTTAAAGATTTTATACAAAAATTTGAATGTAATTAAAGGTTATTAATGATTGGGGATAAATGATGGGTAGTGAAAATTGAACAAAAATTGTCTCTTTTGAAGAAAGGTTACAACTGTGGTGTGTAACTAGATCATATCCCATTGGTAAACATCGGTGTTTTTATGACTCTCTGAAACTGGGAATACGTGAAATGACATTTTCATTTTTTCAAAATGGTGATATGTAGAGAATGATTTCTCTTTTGCGTCATAAAGTCTATATAAGACTTAACCAAATTGTTTTGATTGGTGATATCAATTACCATGTAAAATGTTTAATGTATGTTGTGTGTTGTGATTAAGGCGTTGGTGAGATGTGTAAAAAAAACTAAATAATTAGTGTGAAACATGTGTTAAAAAATTGGCGATCATGAAGATAGTGGTCAAGATTATAGCTTTGTGAGGGGAGGGAGGACGGGGATATGTAATTTAAATAGATTCGGGGGATTCTATACTGGGGGGTCACACCTCCTGTTTTTCACTGAAATTGTCGGAGTTCTATTTCTGGGATGGTCAATGATGTGGGATGGTTTGTTATTTTTGTTATTTACTTGAAACTGACTTTCTTCTTTTTTTTTGTGGTTGCCAATTATCTTGCCAATTCTAAAATACCGGGATTTAAATGCAAAAAGGGCTGTGAGGTTGTAGGCGGTATAATTCGGAATAGTGCGTCTCGAAGATATCTGGGGTCAAATGATTGAATTCACTGAGATATACATCTTGAGGCAATCGCTGTGGGTTTTGAACAAATCGGGGTTGTGGAGGTGTGATCTACAGAACATTCTCTGTGTAATATTTTAATTTATTGACATGTATGGTGTCACTGTCTCTATTGAGAGGTTGATTGGTGCGATCTATTCGAACGACATTGGGTGAGATTATTTAAATTATTGTGTATGGTCCAGTAAAATATGGTGCTAATTTACCTGTGTCGGGATGTCTATAATTTTTGACCAAAACAAGATCATTCACTTCGAAATGTGGTGTTCTGTGCTGCTTATCAAATGTTTCATTATATTTTTAAAGCTTATTTTGGGTACGAGAGCTTGCTATCTCTCGAGCTATATTTATTTCGGGGTATTGGTTAAGATGAGTTCTTAGATCTGGGGGATAACATTGAACATTAAGTAGGTAGTTGGAAAACTTGTGACAGAATGTGGTGTATTATTATACGTCTGAGTGACGCGCTTAACTAGTTGAGTCCAGGAAGCCTTCAGAATTTCTAGATAAGCTAGTCTGAGCTTCCCTGTAATGGTCACATTTAAGCATTCTATTAAACCGTTTGCTTGTGGGTTATTGCTGGTGGTGAGTAGGGGTTGTATACTATGTGTTATTAGAAATTTACGGAATTTTTCTGAGGTAAAAGCGGGCGCTCTGTCAGATAACAGACGTTTTGGAGATCTTTGCTGTAGTACAGTTTTGAGGGTTTGAATGTACTTCAGGGTACTGGTGGACTTCGATGGAAAGGTCCAAGCATATCGCGTTAAATGATCCACTATTACGTGTAGATGTGTCTTGGAGTGCCCATATTTCGAAAATCCAGCTATGGAATCTATAGAGATTAAGTCGAATGGTTGTTGAGGTGGTGTAATTTGTCCGAGGGCACCATAGGGTTTATCTTTGAGTCTTTTAATGATTTGGCAGGTGTGACACGACCTGACAAATTTTTCTATAGATTTAGAGATACCTTTCCAGTGGTACTGGGTAGTAATTATGCGGGTCATCTGAGAGATACCTGGGTGGTTATATTCTTGGTGAACTTTGTTCTTTTGAGTATGTTGTAGGGTTTCGGGAATTATTATTTTAATTACCCCTTTTCGGGTAATGGTATGTAAGCCGTTTGTATCAATGTTGATGGGGGATGCTGGTGGTTGATGCTGTTTGATAATATCAGCACTGATAAATCCTACAAACGGGTTTCGTGATAGTAAATCTGCTTCGTATTGTTGGCTGCCTTTGAGGTAGTGGATTTAGTAATTATAGGTATATAGTCTCAGGCTACATCTAAAGAGTCGTCCTGACGGATTTTTTAAAAATAGTTTCAAGCCATTGTAAAGCTTGATGATCTGTGTATATGGTAAATTTTATACCGGTGAGGAATATTCGGAATTTGTCTACACTTTCGACGATGGCGAGGCACTCGAGTTTGGAAACGGTGTGGTTTCTCTCAGGTGCTCTAAGGGCGCGGCTGAAATATTGTACAGGATGTACTTGTCCGTCTGGATGTACCTGTTTGAGTATGCCGGCGATCCCTTGGGTGGAAGCGTCGCAATAAAGGCGGCATGGTAAACCGACTTTATACAAGTGTAGTACTGGTTTACTGGTTAAACTCTCTTTGAGAGTTGTGAAAGCTTGTTGACAGTCTGGGTACCAATTCCATTTCACATCTTTTTAAATTTGTTTATTTAAAGGTGCTCGTAAGCGGGTATAATCTGGTATAAACTTATTATAAACCTTCACTGCTCCTAAAAATGATTGTAGCGACTTTTGATTGGTAGGTGGTTTGATGGCATTTATGGCATCAAGGTTGTGCGTCTGTGGTGCATAAGTACCTGCGGTAACAGTGTATCCTAAGAAATCTATAGATGTTTTAAAAAACGAACATCTACTTATATAATTGCATTATTCTGTCTGTGTGAAGTTCACTGTGTGAAGTTCACGGATAGATTTTGGTCAGAATGGATAAAATAAAAAAGTGTCAAGGGATGGGAATCGAACCCACGACCTTCCGCTTACCGGGCAGATGCCATGACCACTAGGCTACCCTGGACATATTTTTCCGTTCATAAAGTTAATATAATATAAATATTTATATAATAACTGCTCTAATTTGAAATATTTGGTAGGTTTTATTTATTTATATATTTTCATTTTTATATATAACTGATCTAATTCGCCGTTTATAATGACTGCTCTTGAAATATTCGGTATGTTTTATTTATTTATATATTTTCATTTTTCGATATAACTGATCTAATTCTCCGTTTAAAATAACTGCTCTAATTCGAAATATTTGGTATGTTTCATTTGTGTTCACTCTATTTCTATTTATTTGAAGTATTATAATTTCCATGTTTCAAAAACCTATTTCAAAAAGGTCGTTAGAAATATGTAATGCCTGAAATAGATTTGCATGCGAATATTTATAATGCCAAGTCGAGCTTAATGGTTAGGTGTGCGGCTTCGTATTTCCACAACCTTGGTTCGAAACTTAGCCTGGGTGTTTTTTTTTTATATTATTGAAGCAAAGTTTTTTTTTACAGTACCAAGATTTCCATACATAGGTAAAAAAAGTACGAGGAAAACGATAGGCTATTTTAAATTATATATAAATTAAATATTAAAAATAAATATTCAAATTATTCTACTTAGCTCACGAACAGCGCCTTCTATCAAGGTTATAAATATGTTTAAAATCGATATCTTCTCAAAATTTTATTAATAATAGTTCGCTTAATAATTAGAATACTTGATCTAAATCGAGATATTTATAGACGCTCGCTCGATTTGAAGATTTACACATGTGTATATCGTAACTAATCTGACTGTAAAGTTTGGAGCGGGACGTTTCACAAGAGTGACATCCACGGCGCCAAATTTATAATTGTAACGAATAGTGTTTAAATAAAACATTTTATGTGTGAAGTTCACTGTGTGAAGTTCACGGATAGATTTTGGTCAGAATGTATAAAATAAAAAAAGTGTCAAGGGATGGGAATCGAACCATGACCTTCCGCTTACCGGGCAGATGCCATGACCACTAGGCTACCCTGGACATATTTTTCCGTTCATAAAGTACAATACTTAAATGAAAATATGTTTCTTATACAATCAAAAATTAGAAAATAAACTTTTAAATTGGTAACATCAAGGAGATAGCCATTATAAAGCACTAATATTTGAATAAAAATAAATTTGTATAAAGTTGTATAAAAACAAAATATTTCAGCGCAGATCTGCATCATGGGACCCAAAAAATACAAAACAGAAGAAGAAAGGAAGCAAGCAAAAGCAGAGCAATATAAGCTAAGATATGAAAATTTAAAGCAGAAAGAGGCTGCAACTGCTCAAAATGGGGATATTTCTGCTAGAGCAAAAAGGCTCCAAAAAATTGCAGCATCTCAACGTAAAAGAAGGTTAGACGAAAGTTTGGAAGTCCAAGTAAAACGAAAGAAGGACAATGCTACCCGGCAGCTCAATTCTCGAAATAATGTGCGCCTTAATGAAAATGTAGAGCAACGGCTATCCCGACTGAATCAAGATGCGGAATCTCATCCGCGACAACTAGAAATGAATCGGAAAAATACAAAACAGAAGAAGAAAGGAAGCAAGCAAAAGCAGAGCAAGATATGCTAAGATATGAAAATTTAAAGCAGAAAGAGGCTGCATCTGCTCAAAATCGGGATATTTCTGCTAGAGCAAAAAAGCTCCAAAAATTGCAGCATCTCAACGTAAAAGAAGGTAAGACGAAAGTTTGGAAGTCCAAGTAAAACGAAAGAAGGACAATGCTACCTGGCAGCTCAATTCTTGAAATAATGTGCGCCTTAATGAAAATGTAGAGCAACGGCTATCCCGACTGAATCAAGATGCGGAATCTCATCCGCGACAACGAGAAAATGAATCGGAAAAATACAAAACAGAAGAAGAAAGGAAGCAAGCAAAAGCAGAGCAAGATATGCTAAGATATGAAAATTTAAAGCAGAAAGAGGCTGCATCTGCTCAAAATGGGGATATTTCTGCTAGAGCAAAAAGGCTCCAAAAATTGCAGCATCTCAACGTAAAAGAAGGTTAGACGAAAGTTTGGAAGTCCAAGTAAAACGAAAGAAGGACAATGCTATCCGGCAGCGCAATTCTCGAAATAATGTGCGCCTTAATGAAAATGTAGAGCAACGGCTATCCCGACTGAATCAAGATGCGGAATCTCATCGGCGACAACGAGAAAATGAATCGGAACTAGAAACAGCAGCAAGAAGGGAAAACGACCTTCAAATTCACATAAGACGTCATCAGAAGAGTGACATCCATGGCGCCAATTTATAATTGTAACGAATAGTATTTGAATTAAAACGTTTTAAAAATATATACGCACTCGGGTAAAACCCGGGCGTTGCCCGGGCCATTCGTCTAGTTTATTATAATTGAGTTTGATGTTTTCGTGTTGACACACCGTTAGAAATTGTTATAGGTGTTGTAGATGATCCTCTAAGGTGTCAGAAAAAATAATGAAATTGTCGAAGTAATGGGTAACAAAATTTTGTTTATATTTTTGCATGACCTGGTTTATAGAACGATGGTATATCTGTGGCGAATTTTTAAATCCGTACGGAATTCTACAAAATTCGTACTGACTATCTAACGTCACGAAAGCTAGTAGATTACGTGAGTTAGGTTCTATTTCCACTTGCCAATATACGGATGCTATATCTACAGAAGAGTAATATTTGGCTTTCGACAATTTGTCAAGAATGGTTTCTATAAAGGTAAAGGATGTACGTCTGGAGCGATGATTTCATTAAGTTTTCTGTAATCAATACAGAAACGTTTCGTTTTGTCACGTTTCGTAACAAGAGTTTTCGGACTGGCGTAAGGTGAGACTGACGGGGCAATGATTCCATGTTGGAGCTTTTGCTCTATTTGGGTTTGTATTTCTTGTTGGTCGTGTAGTGGAAATCTATATGGGCGTAATGCTATTATTTTATCTGTGGTCGTATTGATTTTTACCGGTGGTATGTTCAATTTGGGCACATTGTATTTATTAGTAGAGAACACTTGTGAGAATTCGTATAGAACTGGGAAGTTCGTGTGGACAATGTTCTAACTGAGGTGCCGCATTGGAAGATATAAATAACTCAATATCATGATCAGGAGATATAGGGGGTGATACAATAGTGGGGGAACATATAATTGGGGTAGGGTCCGCCACGTGTAAACAGGACTGGTTCGAGGGGAAGGTGGTAAAAATAGCCGTTTCCCTCGGTTGAGTGGGACATAGATCCTGCTTGCACTTGGTGAACTTATAGACATTCGTTGGGAGAGCATCATTATTTTGATAAATTTGGAAATTATTAAAATCTAAAATTAATTTAAATATTTTAAGGGTATTAATAGATAAATTACCAAAAGGTAGTGTAACTTCTATTATAAAAAATAGTTTTTGGGTGAGGGTACCTATTTTAATTTTTTTAAAAATATATCCAAGGGTATTTACATTATATGCTATTGCATTTATAGTTAAACTGTACTGATGGATAATAATTTTATATGGTAATCTATTTTCTATGGTTCTTAAAATATTCAAGTTAGGTATGTTAATAGATGCTCCCGTGTCTATTAAAAAGGGAAAGTTTACATTTGGTGAAAGTTCAGTCCATATTACGAGCTGTTCAACGAAAAAAGGTTGCAGGTTTTCCTACCGTTGAGTTGCTCGCGGGGCTTGTAGAGTCGTCTTGGCTTGCGGCTTGGACTTGGGGGAACAGGGCTCAGAGATTGGACCTTGGGCCGGGTGTGGGTACCACATTTTGGTACAGTGGTTGTGCGTGGTCTGGCGCTGTAGACTTGGCGTGTTCGGTCCTGTGGGAACCGTTGTTCACACTGGGAGTGCCAGTGCATAGCATTGCAATACTTGCAAGGCGAGGGTGGGGGTGTAACTTGGTAGGTTACACGTGATGACCGCTGGTTGTTGTACCGCGGTGGTGGGTTGTGGTAGGTTGGATGTGGGGCCTTGTCTACTTGGCGCTGGTACGCTGCACTGGTGGCACACTGAGGTCACCTTATTCTTGACACTAGGTCGAACCATTCTTCAATGGTGTTTGGCTGCACAGTTGCGATTAATCGCTGGTCTGCGACGGGGAGTCCTTCGGTCAGAGACTCTTTTAATATGTCGGAGGGTAGGTTCAATTTCATGCCCATTACCGTTTTGGTTTGGTAGGAGTCTTCTAGGGGCATTTGGGGTGTCAATTTGATGGCCAGGAAGCTTGCAAACGACGCTTCTGTCGTTGTTGGGAATAAGTCTTTCAGTGTCTGGCGGGCTTCATTATAAAATAACCTATCTAACCGTAGGCTTCGGAAATATTGGAGGGGCTTACCTTGCAGGTAGCAGGGTAACTTGCGTAGGCGGTCCGTGTAGGTCATCTCCGCTTGATCTGCTTGGACATCGAAGTTGTCGAAAAAGCTCTGAGCTTCAAAGGTACCATCGTATGGACTCACGTCTATCTGCCTCGGAGATCAGGCGACCAGCAGCTTACTCAAGGCATCGGCGATCTGTGTCAGCGGGTCTGCTGAGGTCCCTTGGGGCGGCGACATTTCCTCCTCATCAAATGTCGTCTCTTGTTTGGGGACAGATAGCTCGGTCGAATCGCTGGACTGGTCGGTTTGCTCTTGCATCTTTGCACTTTCTCGCTTCTATCTGGACTATCTGGCCTTCTTCGTTTGGTATCCTGTCGGCTTAAAATGTGATGAGATCCTGTTGACACACGCTTTTCTGTGTTGACCGAGAGGAACAGTCACCTCTCTGCACCTTGGAAGACCTTTTACAGTTCTCACAAAGTACAGGCAGTCGTGGTCGAGGCAGAGTGGAAAGCTTGGGAATTTCCACACAAAACACGAAGACACAGTTGCACTAAGAAAGTACCGTGAACAGATAAAAGTTGAACTAGGAGCGAAAGATGGAGAGATAGAAGAGTTCTTACTGGTCCACATGGTGGATGAGGTGGACCTTGGTGACAACCGACGAGGGCTTCCGCTGATGGTGAACTGACTGACAAGTGACTGTATTTTTGGCTAAGACGAGGGCCTTATATATTTTTTTTGAGAAAGGGAGTGTTGCCTTTCAGCAGATGTGAAGAGTGTGGATCGTCTGGCGAAATTCTAAACTGGCGCCATCTTGACAGTTTCCAATCTATCTTTAGACTTTGTTGTGGGAATTCTAAATCTATCTCGATTTTAGACGTTTATGACCTTTTGCTTTAGCTCAACTCTTAATCTATTGCAGAGTTTTATTTATTTATCCTCAGTTTGTACATAGTACATATGATGATGTAATGACACATGTCAATAATGCGTATAATTATTTACATATGTGTTTCTATTATTCAACATGAAAATCTTGTTATAAGTTATATTCAATATGGGGTTGTTGGTTTAAATTACCATATATATGAATGTGGTGAGTTCTGGTAGCCTCTTGTAGAATCCTGTGGACTAAAACTGTGATGAGGTATCCAGTCGACTCTGTCAGATAACAGACGTTTTGGAGATCTTTGCTGTAGTACAGTTTTGAGGGTTTGAATGTACTTCAGGGTACTGGTGGACTTCGATGGAAAAGTCCAAGCATATCGCGTTAAATGATCCACTATTACGTGTAGATGTGTCTTGGAGTGCCCATATTTCGAAAATCCAGCTATGGAATCTATAGAGATTAAGTCGAATGGTTGTTGAGGTGGTGTAATTTGTCCGAGGGCACCATAGGGTTTATCTTTGAGTCTTTTAATGATTTGGCAGGTGTGACACGACCTGACAAATTTTTCTATAGATTTAGAGATACCTTTCCAGTGGTACTGGGTAGTAATTATGCGGGTCATCTGAGAGATACCTGGGTGGTTATATTCTTGGTGAACTTTGTTCATTTGAGTATGTTGCAGGGTTTCGGGAATTATTATTTTAATTACCCCTTTTCGGGTAATGGTATGTAAGCCGTTTGTATCAATGTTGATGGGGGATGCTGGTGGTTGATGCTGTTTGATAATATCAGCACTGATAAATCCTACAAACGGGTTTCGTGATAGTAAATCTGCTTCGTATTGTTGGCTGCCTTTGAGGTAGTGGATTTAGTAATTATAGGTAGATAGTCTCAGGCTACATCTAAAGAGTCGTCCTGACGGATTTTTTAAAAATAGTTTCAAGCCATTGTAAAGCTTGATGATCTGTGTATATGGTAAATTTTATACCGGTGAGGAATATTCGGAATTTGTCTACACTTTCGACGATGGCGAGGCACTCGAGTTCGGAAACGGTGTAGTTTCTCTCAGGTGCTCTAAGGGCGCGGCTGAAATATTGTACAGGATGTACTTGTCCGTCTGGATGTACCTGTTTGAGTATGCCGGCGATCCCTTGGGTGGAAGCGTCGCAATAAAGGCGGCAGGGTAAACCGACTTTATACAAGTGTAGTACTGGTTTACTGGTTAAACTCTCTTTGAGAGTTGTGAAAGCTTGTTGACAGTCTGGGTACCAATTCCATTTCACATCTTTTTAAATTTGTTTATTTAAAGGTGCTCGTAAGCGGGCATAATCTGGTATAAACTTATTATAAACCTTCACTGCTCCTAAAAATGATTGTAGCGTCTTTTGATTGGTAGGTGGTTTGATGGCATTTATGGCATCAAGGTTGCGCGTCTGTGGTGCATAAGTACCTGCGGTAACAGTGTATCCTAAGAAATCTATAGATGTTTTAAAAAACGAACATCTACTTATATAATTGCACTATTCTGTCTGTGTGAAGTTCACTGTGTGAAGTTCACGGATAGATTTTGATCAGAATGGATAAAATAAAAAAGTGTCAAGGGATGGGAATCGAACCCACGACTTTCCGCTTACCGGGCAGATGCCATGACCACTAGGCTACCCTGGACATATTTTTCCGTTCATAAAGTTAATATAATATAAATATTTATATAATAACTGCTCTAATTTGAAATATTTGGTAGGTTTTATTTATTTATATATTTTCATTTTTATATATAACTGATCTAATTCGCCGTTTATAATGACTGCTCTTGAAATATTTGGTATGTTTTATTTATTTATATATTTTCATTTTTCGATATAACTGATCTAATTCTCCGTTTAAAATAACTGCTCTAATTCGAAATATTTGGTATGTTTCATTTGTGTTCACTCTATTTCTATTTATTTGAAGTATTATAATTTCCATGTTTCAAAAACCTATTTCAAAAAGGTCGTTAGAAATTTGTAATGCCTGAAATAGCTTTGCATGCGAATATTTATAATGCCAAGCCGAGCTTAATGGTTAGGTGTGCGGCTTCGTATTTCCACAACCTTGGTTCGAAACTTAGCCTGGGTGTTTTTTTTTTTATATTATTGAAGCAAAGTTTTTTTTTACAGTACCGAGATTTCCATACATAGGTAAAAAAAGTACGAGGAAAACGATAGGCTATTTTAAATTATATATAAATTAAATATTAAAAATAAATATTCAAATTATTCTACTTAGCTCATGAACAGCGCCTTCTATCAAGGTTATAAATATGTTTAAAATCGATATCTTCTCAAAATTTTATTAATAATAGTTCGCTTAATAATTAGAATACTTGATCTAAATCGAGATATTTATAGACGCTCGCTCGATTTGAAGATTTACACATGTGTATATCGTAACTAATCTGACTGTAAAGTTTGGAGCGGGACGTTTCACAAGAGTGACATCCACGGCGCCAAATTTATAATTGTAACGAATAGTGTTTAAATAAAACATTTTATGTGTGAAGTTCACTGTGTGAAGTTCACGGATAGATTTTGGTCAGAATGTATAAAATAAAAAAAGTGTCAAGGGATGGGAATCGAACCACGACCTTCCGCTTACCGGGCAGATGCCATGACCACTAGGCTACCCTGGACATATTTTTCCGTTCATAAAGTACAATACTTAAATGAAAATATGTTTCTTATACAATCAAAAATTAGAAAATAAACTTTTAAATTGGTAACATCAAGGAGATAGCCATTATAAAGCACTAATATTTGAATAAAAATAAATTTGTATAAAGTTGTATAAAAACAAAATATTTCAGCGCAGATCTGCATCATGGGACCCAAAAAATACAAAACAGAAGAAGAAAGGAAGCAAGCAAAAGCAGAGCAATATAAGCTAAGATATGAAAATTTAAAGCAGAAAGAGGCTGCATCTGCTCAAAATGGGGATATTTCTGCTAGAGCAAAAAGGCTCCAAAAAATTGCAGCATCTCAACGTAAAAGAAGGTTAGACGAAAGTTTGGAAGTCCAAGTAAAACGAAAGAAGGACAATGCTACCCGGCAGCTCAATTCTCGAAATAATGTGCGCCTTAATGAAAATGTAGAGCAACGGCTATCCCGATTGAATCAAGATGCGGAATCTCATCCGCGACAACGAGAAATGAATCGGAAAAATACAAAACAGAAGAAGAAAGGAAGCAAGCAAAAGCAGAGCAAGATATGCTAAGATATGAAAATTTAAAGCAGAAAGAGGCTGCATCTTCTCAAAATGGGGATATTTCCGCTAGAGCAAAAAAGCTCCAAAAATTGCAGCATCTCAACGTAAAAGAAGGTAAGACGAAAGTTTGGAAGTCCAAGTAAAACGAAAGAAGGACAATGCTACCTGGCAGCTCAATTCTTGAAATAATGTGCGCCTTAATGAAAATGTAGAGCAACGGCTATCCCGACTGAATCAAGATGCGGAATCTCATCCGCGACAACGAGAAAATGAATCGAAAAAATACAAAACAGAAGAAGAAAGGAAGCAAGCAAAAGCAGAGCAAGATATGCTAAGATATGAAAATTTAAAGCAGAAAGAGGCTGCATCTGCTCAAAATGGGGATATTTCTGCTAGAGCAAAAAGGCTCCAAAAATTGCAGCATCTCAACGTAAAAGAAGGTTAGACGAAAGTTTGGAAGTCCAAGTAAAACGAAAGAAGGACAATGCTATCCGGCAGCGCAATTCTCGAAATAATGTGCGCCTTAATGAAAATGTAGAGCAACGGCTATCCCGACTGAATCAAGATGCGGAATCTCATCGGCGACAACGAGAAAATGAATCGGAACTAGAAACAGCAGCAAGAAGGGAAAACGACCGTCAAATTCACATAAGACGTCATCAGAAGAGTGACATCCATGGCGCCAATTTATAATTGTAACGAATAGTATTTGAATTAAAACGTTTTAAAAATATATACGCACTCGGGTAAAACCCGGGCGTTGCCCGGGCCATTCGTCTAGTTTATTATAATTGAGTTTGATGTTTTCGTGTTGACACACCGTTAGAAATTGTTATAGGTGTTGTAGATGATCCTCTAAGGTGTCAGAAAAAATAATGAAATTGTCGAAGTAATGGGTAACAAAATTTTGTTTATATTTTTGCATGACCTGGTTTATAGCACGATGGTATATCTGTGGCGAATTTTTAAATCCGTACGGAATTCTACAAAATTCGTACTGACTATCTAACGTCACGAAAGCTAGTAGATTACGTGAGTTAGGTTCTATTTCCACTTGCCAATATGCGGATGCTATATCTACAGAAGAGTAGTATTTGGCTTTCGACAATTTGTCAAGAATGGTTTCTATAAAGGTAAAGGATGTACGTCTGGAGCGATGATTTCATTAAGTTTTCTGTAATCAATACAGAAACGTTTCGTTTTGTCACGTTTCGTAACAAGAGTTTTCGGACTGGCGTAAGGTGAGACTGACGGGGCAATGATTCCATGTTGGAGCTTTTGCTCTATTTGGGTTTGTATTTCTTGTTGGTCGTGTAGTGGAAATCTATATGGGCGTAATGCTATTATTTTATCTGTGGTCGTATTGATTTTTACCGGTGGTATGTTCAATTTGGGCACATTGTATTTATTAGTAGAGAACACTTGTGAGAATTCGTATAGAACTGGGAAGTTCGTGTGGACAATGTTCTAACTGAGGTGCCGCATTGGAAGATATAAATAACTCAATATCATGATCAGGAGATATAGGGGGTGATACAATAGTGGGGGAACATATAATTGGGGTAGGGTCCGCCACGTGTAAACAGGACTGGTTCGAGGGGAAGGTGGTAAAAATAGCCGCTTCCCTCGGTTGAGTGGGACATAGATCCTGCTTGCACTTGGTGAACTTATAGACATTCGTTGGGAGAGCATCATTATTTTGATAAATTTGGAAATTATTAAAATCTAAAATTAATTTAAATATTTTAAGGGTATTAATAGATAAATTACCAAAAGGTAGTGTAACTTCTATTATAAAAAATAGTTTTTGGGTGAGGGTACCTATTTTAATTTTTTTAAAAATATATCCAAGGGTATTTACATTATATGCTATTGCATTTATAGTTAAACTGTACTGATGGATAATAATTTTATATGGTAATCTATTTTCTATGGTTCTTAAAATATTCAAGTTAGGTATGTTAATAGATGCTCCCGTGTCCATTAAAAAGGGAAAGTTTACATTTGGTGAAAGTTCAGTCCATATTACGAGCTGTTCAACGAAAAAAGGTTGCAGGTTTTCCTACCGTTGAGTTGCTCGCGGGGCTTGTAGAGTCGTCTTGGCTTGCGGCTTGGACTTGGGGGAACAGGGCTCAGAGATTGGACCTTGGGCCGGGTGTGGGTACCACATTTTGGTACAGTGGTTGTGCGTGGTCTGGCGCTGTAGACTTGGCGTGTTCGGTCCTGTGGGAACCGTTGTTCACACTGGGAGTGCCAGTGCATAGCATTGCAATACTTGCAAGGCGAGGGTGGGGGTGTAACTTGGTAGGTTACACGTGATGACCGCTGGTTGTTGTACCGCGGTGGTGGGTTGTGGTAGGTTGGATGTGGGGCCTTGTCTACTTGGCGCTGGTACGCTGCACTGGTGGCACACTGAGGTCACCTTATTCTTGACACTAGGTCGAACCATTCTTCAATGGTGTTTGGCTGCACAGTTGCGATTAATCGCTGGTCTGCGACGGGGAGTCCTTCGGTCAGAGACTCTTTTAATATGTCGGCGGGTAGGTTCAATTTCATGCCCATTACCGTTTTGGTTTGGTAGGAGTCTTCTAGGGGCATTTGGGGTGTCAATTTGATGGCCAGGAAGCTTGCAAACGACGCTTCTGTCGTTGTTGGGAATAAGTCTTTCAGTGTCTGGCGGGCTTCATTATAAAATAACCTATCTAACCGTAGGCTTCGGAAATATTGGAGGGGCTTACCTTGCAGGTAGCAGGGTAACTTGCGTAGGCGGTCCGTGTAGGTCATCTCCGCTTGATCTGCTTGGACATCGAAGTTGTCGAAAAAGCTCTGAGCTTCAAAGGTACCATCGTATGGACTCACGTCTATCTGCCTCGGAGATCAGGCGACCAGCAGCTTACTCAAGGCATCGGCGATCTGTGTCAGCGGGTCTGCTGAGGTCCCTTGGGGCGGCGACATTTCCTCCTCATCAAATGTCGTCTCTTGTTTGGGGACAGATAGCTCGGTCGAATCGCTGGACTGGTCGGTTTGCTCTTGCATCTTTGCACTTTCTCGCTTCTATCTGGACTATCTGGCCTTCTTCGTTTGGTATCCTGTCGGCTTAAAATGTGATGAGATCCTGTTGACACACGCTTTACTGTGTTGACCGAGAGGAACAGTCACCTCTCTGCACCTTGGAAGACCTTTTACAGTTCTCTCAAAGTACAGGCAGTCGTGGTCGAGGCAGAGTGGAAAGCTTGGGAATTTCCACACAAAACACGAAGACACAGTTGCACTAAGAAAGTTCCGTGAACAGATAAAAGTTGAACTAGGAGCGAAAGATGGAGAGATAGAAGAGTTCTTACTGGTCCACATGGTGGACGAGGTGGACCTTGGTGACAACCGACGAGGGCTTCCGCTGATGGTGAACTGACTGACAAGTGACTGTATTTTTGGCTAAGACGAGGGCCTTATATATTTTTTTTGAGAAAGGGAGTGTTGCATTTCAGCAGATGTGAAGAGTGTGGATCGTCTGGCGAAATTCTAAACTGGCGCCATCTTGACAGTTTCCAATCTATCTTTAGACTTTGTTGTGGGAATTCTAAATCTATCTCGATTTTAGACGTTTATGACCTTTTGCTTTAGCTCAACTCTTATTCTATTGCAGAGTTTTATTTATTTATCCTCAGTTTGTACAAAGTACATATGATGATGTAATGACACATGTCAATAATGCGTATAATTATTTACATATGTGTTTCTATTATTCAACATGAAAATCTTGTTATAAGTTATATTCAATATGGGGTTGTTGGTTTAAATTACCATATATATGAATGTGGTGAGTTCTGGTAGCCTCTTGTAGAATCCTGTGGACTAAAACTGTGATGAGGTATCCAGTCGACTTATTCTATGGTGTGAGTCCCTGTCAACTCTCGCTTTACTGTGTTGACCGAGAGAAACAGTCAGGATGGGGAGTTTTCCAGTACCTCTCTGCACCTTGTAAGACCTTTAAACGTTTTCACAGAGTACAGGCAGTCGTGGTCGAGGCAGAGTGGAAAGCTTGGGAATGTCCATACAAAAATGAAGACACAGTTGCACTAAGAAAGTTTCGTGAACAGATAAAAGTTGAGCTAGGAGCGAAAGATGGAGATATAAGAGTTCTTACTGACTACATGGTGGATGAAGAGGACCTGGGGTACAACCGACGAGAGCTCACGCAGATGGTGAACTAACTGTATTTTTAGCTAGGACGGGGGCTTTATATACCTTTTCTGAGAAAGTGGGTTTTGCATTTCACCAGATGTGAAGAGTGTGGGTCGTCTGGTGACATTCTAAACTGGCGCCGTCCTGACAGCTTCCAATCTATCTTTAGATGTTGTTTGTGACTTCCATCTATCTCGTATATAGACGTTTTTGACTTCTATTTCTTTAGCTCAACTCTTAATCTATTACAGAGTTTTATTTATTTATCCTCAGTTTGTACAAATTACATTACATATGATGATGCAATGACACATGTCAATCATGCGTATACTCATTTACAGATGTGTTTCTATTATACAACATGAAAATCTTGTTATAAGTTATATACAATATGGGGTTGTTGGTTAAATTACCATATATATACATAGGAGAAACAGGTAAAACTCTTGAAGAAAGAGTAAATCAACACAAAACAGCTTTTAAAAATCATAGCCCATTATCACTTCTAGTAGATCACGCACTCAAACAGGACCATATACCAAATTTTGAAAATACAAATATTATATACAACAACATTCAGGATAAACACTCAAGACTATTTTTAGAAAGTTGGACCTCAATGAAAGATACCAACAGTATTAATAGAAAAATTGACATTCCTCCGTTATATTTACAGTTCAAATCGATTTAAAATTATTTTCTAATTCTTATTCTTATACTTATTATGAATCATGTATATATAGTCTATTATTATTGATATTTATGTGTATATTTTAAATTTTAGCTCCAGAGTTGTAAATATTTTATATATCGTCGCGTGAAGGCATCGCGTGATCATCGAAGCAGTTTAAAAACAAGAAACGCCCTGATGAAGTTAGGCGTATAGTCTATTGAAATATTGGCATTTTTATATTAAAATGTTTGTTTTATATTAGATCCAAAATATGCCCTTTAATTAATATATGTAATAATGTTGCAAATGTCGATTTATGGATAAGCTGTCAGTCGTGTACGTGAGGCGAGTGTTGATGATCTTCCTACACGCGGACAACAAGAAGCAGAGGCAGGGCTGGATGTTAGCACATAGAGGGATCGGGGACAGCCCACGGGACAGAGGTAGAGGCCATTACACAAACTTGGAAGCTTATCACCGAGACATGGAGAGAGAGAGAGTGTGTGAGAGACAGGCTGAAGCGGACTGTCGAGAAACACCCCCTAGAACCATCTGCTTACCCCCTGTCAAAACTTGTCCTGTTTTCAGGGGTCGTCTCTAAAGAGTCCCTGGAGGCCCCACATGGGCTTTGGCATTTTCCTCCTCTCTCCCCAGCTGTCCCCAGCTGACCGCTCTTTGGATTTTTATTTTGACGTCAACATTTTTAGTGCTACATACAAATAGGGGTTTACAGGCATTATCAATATAGATATAGCATTTACTTATATAGCGTATACAAAATATGGGGGTAGTAGCAAATAGAAACGGTGTACATTTTAAAAGAAGGTAGAATATTTTAAGGCATCGGCTCTACCTAATTGGGAGATATGTGACATATACTAAAAGTGTCATTATTATACAGTTCAAAATATACTATAGAATGTGCCCCCGGTGATGAAGGTTTGTTTGGGGGAAATGAAATAACATGAACGATGACCTAACAAACCTATGATAAAATCAAAAGAAATAATTTGGGCACAAATTAGTAAAAATTATTATAAATATAGAATAATAAAATAGGACAATAATGATGACGTCTCAATAAGATATGGAATATGATAAAAGAAAATACATAAGAAAAAATGATAAAATTTGGAAAATATGCAAGATAAAATTAGAGATGCCGTAAAAGTAATTTATTTATTAAAAAATGAGAACCTATTGAATGAAAAAAATAACTAAAAGAAAAGCATAAAGTTTTTAAGTTGAACTAAGATTATAAGTTGACGCAGAGGGGTGATGAGGGTATTTGGGATGTCTGAGTATGTTCCTGCAAAAAAATAGCTCAATGAGTTCTACAATGCAGTACGAACTTGTGTTAGTGAGGTACTGTTTTCATTAGCAGAACGTTCAAGATGTTCTGTTTGCATCATTAGTCAGACTAGCAGGGAGAGGTATGTAGGTTGAAAAATGTGGAAAGAGAAAGGTAAACGTAAGAGATGTACTGCTGCCAATAATGATGGTACCCAGCTTGTATGATGGAAAAAAAAGTTAAAATGATAAAAATTATGAACCGGGTAATAAAAAAAAGGAATTTAGCTGGGTATCCAGAACTCACTATTGGGAACGATATAGCGAGGAAGGATGTTTCCAGTTGGATTTTTAAAAAAATTCTGGGGAGCAAGAATCTCTTGACGGGAGTATATGAGATTGGGGAATGAAGAAAGGGAAGGTAGCTGCAAGGGTTGCTCTGTTGCCAATTATAATTTCACCCAACTTGAATGATAATAAAAAAGAAAAAATGATTATTGGTAATGATGAGCTGGGTGATAAGAAAAATAATCTAGCTGGCTATCCTGAACTCACTATTGGGAATGATAAAGCGAGGAAGGATTTCTCAGTTGGATTAATCAATGAAAAGAAAATTAAATGTTTGGCGAATAGAAAGCCCTTGTGGCAATGCACGAGAAGGTATGGGCAGGGGAGGTTAGAAGACGTCAACGATAAAATTTGAAAAACGAAATAGATAAACTATATAAATTCAAAATATCTTAAATTATTAAAAATTATTATTAACGTTGTCAATATATTAAAAGTTTTAAAATGATGAGAAAGATGGTTGTAGTTATAATATGTGTGTAATAAGCCTAGAGATAGTGAAGATTACGATTTGAAGGGGGAAAATTAGTTTTTGATGGCTGACGGCATTGCTAATGGCACACAAAATAATAATAAATAATAATAAAATTGATAAAGGTGAAATAGTAATGGGGCAGGTAAAATAATGGACTTGATGAATTTATAATAAAAATGCTATTGCTTAAAAAATAGGGTATCAATTGAGTAGTTAATTCAGTGCGAAAAAAAAACGGAGATGGTGTTACATTAAATAGTTTTGTAGACAAAATTCTCCGACCAGATGGATGTCTTTAATGGGTCTTGTGGAGTGGGCTGCGATGAGGCTTGGTGATCCTTTCTGCGGTGGTTGCCATAGGACATCGTCGATGCTGGTTGGCAGGGCAATGCCAGGATTTCTCGATGAATCTTGTCTGCTTGTTCGAGCCGATGGAAGAAGGTCCTCGTGGCGCAGGAGCTGTCGATGGAGGAGATGATGAATTCCTCGGTGCGAGGTACAGGTAATCCTCGCATGGCGTCTTTGAGATGGTCCACTGGATCGTCAAGGTGGAGGGCAAGTAGAAGGAGCATCCACACGAATGCGCGCCGTTGACCACCGGTGCCTCTTTCATCCTCTGCATGTCGATATCCTCAGTTATCCTGTCGACTTTCTGAAATATTGTTGCAAATGTCGATTTATGGATAAGCTGGCAGTCGTGTACGTGAGGCGAGTGTTGATAATCTTCCCACACGCGGAAAACAAGAAGCAGAGGCAGGGCTAGATGTTAGCACATAGAGGGATCGGGGACAGCCCACGGGACAGAGGTAGAGGCCATTACACAAACTTGGATGCATATCACCGAGACATGGAGAGAGAGAGAGAGAGAGTGTGAGAGACAGGCTGAAGCGGACTGTCGAGAAACACCCCCTAGAACCATCTGCTGACCCCCTGCCAAAACTTGTCCTGTTTTCAGGGGTCGTCTCTAAAGAGTCCCTGGGGGCCCCACATGGGCTTTGGAATTTTCCTCCTCTCTCCCCAGCTGTCCCCAGCTGGCCGATCTTTGGATTTTTATTTTGACGTCAACATTTTTAGTGTTACATATAAATAGGGGTTTACAGGCATTATCTATAAAGATATAGCATATATATACAAAATATGGGGGTAGTAGCAAATAGAAACGGTGTACATTTTAAAAGAAAGTAGGATATTTTAAGGCATCGGCTATAACTAATTGGGAGATATGTGACCTATACTAAAAGTGTCATTATTATACAGTTTAAAATATACGATATATATATATAATAATTTACCTTTTTGATTGTTGATTGTTGTTCCTATGTAAGATCCTGTTGACTTACTGTAGGATTGGTGACTTGTGGTGGTTGATGATTGATGGCGCAGTCGTAGTTGAATGGTAGGGTTCCACAGGGGAAATAACGAGACAAAAACTAGGATGGGATTGAATCTAAGACTTCGCGATAAAGGAGAGAGAGAAGCTTGTGACTAAATGGGGTACCTTCCTTTCACATGATCGAAGAGAATTTTACCTTGGTGAGAGAGAATTGAGCACGTCTTGCTTCTAGTCGGGTCGCCTGCCTACTGTCTAACTTTGAGTCCAAGATCTTCCTCGTTAACTCTCTCGGTTTCTCATTGGATGGGATCGTCCTGAGAGTAACCTCTGATTGGTTCTTAGTTATTCATTCTTAACTATGATTGGTTGTTGGTACCTCCATTGTCTTTCAGATTGCCATCTTCCAGGAAGAAGAAGGTCTTTACTTTTTTACTTCCTGGATGATGCAATCCTGGTAATTGCTGTTCTCTCTTTTTCGCGAGGACTAACCTTTATTAAAACCTTTGGACGACACATTGCATAGATTGTGCTGGGATTACATCTTGGTATATACAAATTATCACAGATGCGTCCCCTACATGTGAAGAATTCAAAAAGGGGTAGCCTGAAGTCAATTCTGTAAGAGAAAAGTAATTTTGTGGGAAAAATTAATTATGGGCACTGTGAGGCTATATACAATTATCGTAGGTAAAATAAAAAATATAAAAGAGAGTGGTGTTGGTGAAATAATTGTTGAGTAGAAGGAAGAAAATAAAAATAAAATGATGATGCCTATACAATTCAACTCGAGTTATGGAAAGCTAAATCGAGTGAATTTTTCTGTTAGAGCTTTTGGAAATCAAAATAAAATAATATTTAAAAGAAATCAAAGTGAATGCGCTTTGGTGCATTGTTGAGTGAGAGAAAAAGAGAAAGATGCCTATACAATTCAACTCGAGTTATGGAAAGCTAAATCGAGGGAATTTTCTGTTAGGGCTTTGGAAAATCAATATATATATATATTATATAATCTAAAAAATCAAATATTTCTATATTTAAAAAAATATATATTTCATTTTATTCATTGATAATTTTACTTTTTTTCATCATCTTTTTTAGAAAGACTCAGTTTTGGTTGTATAGTTTTGTTGTAAATATGCGTAGTTAATATATCTATCCTTTTTAATCACTAATATAGGGGATTAACTTTATAAATTCTAAATAGTGTGAAAATAACTAATGTGTAATATTTCCTCAAGTAATTGAAAATAAAAGCTACTTGACGGTAAATAATTATCTTTTTTTATCACGACTGCACCCCAACCCTTTATCTTATCGATCCTTTGTCTTATCAAGCCTTATCTAACAACAACAAAATATTCATTACAATAAGTCGACAGGATTACCTGAATTTTCAACCCAATTGCTCTATAAAATATTCAAATTTTATAAAACTATTTTTACAAAATGTCTCGCAAACAAAAGAATGTAGAACATGCCATGACGTCAAATCCAAGTACTATAGAAATACCGAAATTTAATGGTCAAAATTTAAACATAATATCTTGGCTCAAATTTTTTAACAAAAAATGTTTACAGAAGCATCTTGATGAAGATTTTAAACAAAATAATTTATCAAATTATCTCGAGGGTGAAGCTTTCAGTTATTATATAGAAGAGTTACAAGATATAGATAATTGGGGGAATTTAGAACAAAAATTGATAACAAATTTTACAATAAAGGATTCAAATATATTTAGTAGTTTTATAAATTTAAAATATAATGATAAAGATGATCTGGAACAATATTTTAGGGAAAAATCTGCCTTAGCCAATAAACTTAATCTTGAAAAAACACTTTTACTAGAAGCACTTACAGATGGAATGCCAGATCACCTAAAAAAATATCTAATAGCTGCAAGAGTACAAGAACCTTCAGACTGGTATAAAATTACAACCTAATTAAAATTATCAACAAATAAAGAAGAAGAAACCCAACAACCCTCTACCAGTACAAGAAGTAGGCAATTTACTCCAGTACAATTTAACTCCAACTCCTCCAAAGCTCTTCAATACCAGCCTTTTCCCAAGACAGCAAGCAGCAGCTCACCACCAGCAAGAACCCCACAAACCCATAAACCTACCTCCATACCCCTGCAAGATAGGTGCATCCCACCAGCTACCCAACCAGATCCATTTCCATAGAGACTGCCCACTTAAGAACAATACTCATCCGAAGCGCATCAACCCAGGTAGAACATTATTACTATTTTCTGTATTTATAAACCAAATATCTTTACCTTTGTGTACTTGACACTGCATCATCTATTTCAATTATCCCTTTAAAATACTTAAACCATATTTATTATAAAATATTAGACAATTCCCCAAAAGAAAGAATAGGTCAGGTAGAAGGATTTAGTTACCCATTATACAAAATATTAGTTAGGCTTAGCTTAGGTAAAATTACAAAGTATCAAGAAATGTTTGTTTGTGATAGTCCAATAGAATATCTTATTTTAGGTTTACCAACATTTTATTCATTTAAGTTACAAATAGATTTCTCAAAAAACCTTCTTTTCCAAAATTATAAATTATTGTTAAATTAAATTTTATTGCCCTCTATCGTTAAAATTTTACACAAATAAATTTACTGGCAATGCGTTTCTTTTTTAAATCTCTACAGACCTTAATGCAATGATATGATTTACACAAATAAATTTACTGGCAATGCGTTTCTTTTTAAATCTCTACAGACCTTACTGCAATGATATGATTTACACAAATAAATTTACTGGCAATGCGTTTCTTTTTTAAATCTCTACAGACCTTACTGCAATCATATCATTGCAGTAAGGTCTGTAGAGATTTAAAAAAGAAACGCATTGCCAGTAAATTTATTTGTGTAAAATTTTATAAATTATTGTATTCTTTTAATCCAAAAACTGATAATCAGAAGTCATATGCCACTACCCTATGTATTCCAGACCCTTACTATGTTAAAATTTCATCCCTTTTAAATATTAACCCATTGTGTAATTTCAATTCTTTTGATATACCAACTACAAATGTTGAACTTATAGATCCTACTTCTCTCTCTCTCAAATCCCATTATTGATTCTAACTCATTTCACAGTATACGACAACCGGGCTCTATAAAAAAATATAATTCATATTTAGACTTTAGTAAAGTAGATATTAATCCAAATTTCTCAAATAAAAAAAAATTCAGATATATTGCATAAATATAAGAATGTTTTCTCTAAACACAATTTTGATATAGGACACATAAAGACTAACCCAATTTGCATATCTCTTTTAGATAATATTCCAATAGCACAAAAGCCATATAGGACATATTTTTACAATAATACTGAAATACAAAAACAAATAACTGAATTGTTAAAATATGATATAATCAGACCCTCATCTAGCCCCTATTGTTCTCATGCATTATTAGTGAATAAAAAATCTGATGCCCCAAATCACCCCACAAGACTCTGTATAGATTATAGAAAACTTAATCAAAAAACGGTTCCAGAGCATACCCCAATTCCACTTATAGAACAAACTATAGATAGGTTATCACAGTCAAAAATATATACTATTCTAGATGTTAAAAATTCATACTGGCATATACCCATAGATGAAAAAGATAGACATAAAACTTCATTTGTAACACAATTAGGATGTTATGAATGGAACAGACTTCCATATGGTCTAAAAAATGCACCTTCACAATTTGAAAGGATTATGAAATCAGTTTTCACTAAACATAACATACACTATGCCTTAAATTATTTTGATGATATTATTATACACTCCAAAACTTATGAAGAACACATTAAACATTTAGAAGACATATTAGGTATATTCGAACAAGAGGATATAAAGCTCAATCTCAATAAATGCAAATTTTTACAAAAAGAAATACAATTCTTAGGATACACTATTAACTCAGGAAAATATACACCAAATAATACAAATATTGAAGCAATTTTAAAATTAAATAGACCATATAATATTAAAACCTTACAGAGATATTTAGGCACCATAAATATTTATAATAAATTTATTCCCCATTATGCGCAAATTAGGGCACCTTTGAATGAACTTTTGTTAAAAAATGCTCCTTGGCTATGGAGTGCGAAACATGAACAAGCCTTCCAAACACTTAACAATTCACTCATATCACAACCTGTACTATATATTCATGACCCATCAAAACCTTGCCATTTATTCACAGACGCGTCAAGTCTAGGAGTAGCAGGAGTTCTTAAACAACCAGATGAACAAGCATTTTACACCCCATATGTTACTTTTCAAGAAAACTTCACCCTTATGAACAAAATTATACTGCCTCAGAAATTGAAACATTAGGAATCATTAATTCAGTACAAAGATTTCACACATATCCATACATTTTACATTGCACACAGATCACTTACCTTTAAAATGGATCAAAAATGTAAAAAATTTACAAGGTAGGTTATTTAGATGGTCCTTAATTCTATCTCAATATAACTTTGACATTAAACATATTAAAGGATTAAATAATATAGAAGCAGACATGCTGTCAAGAGCACCTGTCTCATTTTACCTAACATATAATGAGTTAAAAGAACACCAAACAACAGAACAAATTAGCAATAGTAAACTTAAAATACAAAATGGCCTTTATACAATTATTAGAAAGGGTTTTAAAAGAGCTTTTGTACCACAAACACTAAGACACAAATTATTAAATAAAGTACACACAAAGCATGGACATATTGGAACAACTCAAATGACTAAAATAATTTCTCCACACTATTATTGGCCACATAAGACTAGGAATATTGCTAATTACACCAAACATTGTGAAACTTGCCAGATTAACAAGTCTAGGGATAACAGAATTGTTTATGGACCACTACAACAGATGCCAATAGCCACACACCCAAATCACATTTTTTCTCTAGATACATTGGGCGGGTTACATAATTATGGGACAACAAGACACAGTATCCATATGATAGTAGATCACCATAGTATATTCCTTTGGGCTTTTCCAACAAAATCTGTATCAACTGATTCTTATATAACTTGTTTGAGAAATTTATTCCAAATTAATAAACCTGAAATATTAATAACTGACAGAAATGCAGCTTTTCTCAGCAGTAAATTTAAACATTTTTTGGAGAGAAATAATGTTAAGCATCTACTCACCAGTTCCCATCACCCAGAAACAAATGCAAAAGTAGAAAGACTAAATTCCACTATCATTAATAGGTTAAGATGTAAATATATTGCTAATTTAAAGTTTCCTTGGACAAAATATATTCCTAAAATTACTGAAAGCTATAATGAAACAGTACATACCACAACAGGCTTTACTCCTAAATTCTTATACTATGGAATAAAACCACAGTATATAGAACATGACACAGAAACACTTACACTAATATAAAAGGCAAGAAAATTAGCCATTGAAAGAACCATAAAATCCCATGAACACAGCAAACAACTTTATGATATTAAACCCCCAGAACCCATTTTTAAAGAAGGAGATCAGGTATTAGTAAAAACCTTTATATATCCAAACACTGGTAAATTAACTCAAAGATATATAGGCCCATTTACTATTTTAAAACAACTTTCTCCAGTCACATATGAAATTAATAAACCCAATTTACCCCAAAGAAAACAAACAGAAATTATACACTCTAATAAGCTTAAATTATTCACCCAGAAGCAGATTTTTTACTTCATTATAAAACTAACATAGAAAATGACTTAATAGTAAACCAAAATTCTAACACCAAGTTAATAGATATTGATGATAAACCATGTTTTTTACAGGAAGGCCATCTTTTGGACATGGACAATGAAGAACAAATATCAACCCCAATTCTTAAGCCTTCACAAATAACTTAATGTCACTCCATACATCTAAGCGTTTCATTACTCAACCATGTAAAAATAACATTTTCTACTGCTTTTTGATATTTTGAAGTGTAACTAGCATGACATAATTAATCAATTTTAAATACCTTTTTTGCTTCATATCCATATTTCCTAGGAAGCGCCTATTAATACTTCTTATATAAACTTTTATTATAGTTTCATAATTATATAATTTATTTGTAAACAAACTTTCTTTTGTTTATTTTGAAAAAATGTGGATATTGATTTTTATTGTTTCATTTTTAATTATTTCTATAGATTTATTGATTTCGTTTAATTAATTATTTTTAATTACCAATTTTATTTTGAAATTTTAATTTTTTCAAATCTTTTTCACAGGGGGGAAATATTATATAATCTAAAAACTCAAATATTTCTATATTTTAAAAAATATATATTTCATTTTATTCATTGATAATTTTACTTTTTTTATCATCGTTTTTAGAAAGACGTTCAGTTTTGGTTGTATAGTTTTGTTGTAAATATGCGTAGTTAATATATCTATTCTTTTTAATCACTAATATAGGATTAACTTTATAAATTATATATAATGTGAAAATAACTAATGTGTAATAATTCCTCAAGTAATTAATAATAAAAGCTACTTGACGGTAAATAATTATCTTTTTTTTATCACGACCTCACCTCAACCCTTTATCTTATCGATCATTTGTATTATCAAGCCTTATCTAACAACAACAAAAAATATTCATAACATATATATATATATATATATAATTAAAAGAAAACAAGTGAGTTTTCGTTGAAAAATTAGAAGAAAACAAAGTGAGTTTTCGTTGAAAAAAATTGTTAGAAAACAAGGTGAATTTTCGTAAAAATATATATATATTGTTGAGTGGTTGAAAATGTAAAATTGGTTTATAACAAAAATAAAAAAGAAGTTGTTATATAAATGGTAAATATTTGATTAAGCATTTGAATTTCAAAAATTAAAAAAATGTAAATGAATGGGGTGAGAAAAAAATGTATGTAGAGAGATTTGCAAAATCTCTTAGTGATAAAAAGTTACATGCCAATGTTTCTAGGTCACGCGGCATTTCCGAGTTTTTAATTGCCCTCGTAGATTTTTTTGTCTCTTGTGCGACTTGTGGGTGGAAACATGATCCTTCCCAGAATCGCGTTTATATTATGTGTACAGGAGACACGGGAATCTAGTTAACCTTAAGTTTGTATTTGTATTTGTTGTAATGTTTTTGGGGTTGTATTGTCTTTCAAGATCTCAAGGCCGAGTGTTTTATATTAATTTGTCCCGAACCTTAATGCGTTCTAGGGGTTTTTATGCGTATCCCCTGGGGCACCTTAGTTGTGCTCGCCTGATATCCACCTCGTTATCGGGAGGTCGTGACCGGAATCGAATCTCTGAATACAGGATTCAAGGAGAGTCCTCGACCCTTTTAAAGTGGTCGGCTCTTCCTTTCGGAAGAAACGTGCGCTCGAAGGATTTACTACCTAATTTTTTTCTTATCCTATCTTTTAAGTTGTAATGTGCATGTTTTTGTTCGTATTTGGCCTTTAGATCCGAATTTTGCGTATTGGTCGTGAGTATTGGATGCTGGTTTTATGTGGGTAACATGTAATATTGTTTGGGAGTGTTGGGAAAAGAATCGATATTTTTGTAATTCATTGGGATTGCGGTGTTTTGAGAATTAAATTTGTGTATTAATATAATATTAATATAATTATATTAATATAATTAAATGTGTTTTTGTAAGAATCGGGATGTGAACTCATTGGGATGCTTCCAAGCTGAGTGAATGTTATGGACGACATTTGGTGAAAGTCAAGATGGCGGACGTCTTGTGTAAATTGCGGGGAGGCCAAGAGGTGACCTCGATCGCACTGGAGTCGTTATTCTGACCGGAAGCGAGGGGGGCCCATGCGGGGATTTCCTAAATTAGTTCTGACTCCCCCTCCCGTAATTGATCTGGAGATCTCAATTTCCGCTGGAAACTTTCTCCCATTGTCTCCAACACGAGAATCAGAAATGCATGAAATACACTGCCTATATGGAAGATGGCTTCCTGTAATTGGTAAAGCCTTTGGGGCTGTTGGGTATATAGTCCAAGGTAGATTACTATGGTAAATGGGGCAAGGGAGTATGGCATAGTCAGAAGACAGATAAAAAGTATTAAGTGAAATATGGGAAACCTGCACATTTTTTCCCATGTTTTCTCCATGAGTTGATGGCTTTGTGTATCGTATTGTAATTCGATTGGTTTTGGTGGACTTAGTGGAGGATTAGTTGTGATTGGATCTATCTGTGGATGGGCGATGTCGCGTTTTTTTGTTATTGGTGAAGGGTATAAATCGGGTTTTGGTAAAAATGGTGGAATCTAAATGAATGAAAGGTTCGCTGTTCGTCGGTTTGATTGTCAGCGGTTCTGTTGGAAAAATGTCGGGTGTAAGATGTTTAAATGGAAACGTGTAATTGTTCCTATGTTGTAGATGGTGTATTTTTGTTATGGGTGGTGTATTGGGTATTTTTGTGTACGGGTTTAGTTTGTTTATGTGGACTATATCGATGTCTCTTTGGAGATGTTGGTTGGATCTATCAATACGTTTTGTCAATTGGCAGGTTGGACAGGTTTTGACCTTTTGTGCAATGTCTTGTGTCATGTCCTGCCAATAATATTGAGCGGAGATGAATCTCGTCATCTTTGAGATGCCTGGATGATTGTATTTGGTGTGTACTGATTGAAGTACTTTGTTGGTGAATGTTTTTGGGATGATTATTTTGGTTACACCTTTGCGGGAAATGGTACGAAGTCCGTTGTGATCAATGGTCAGTTCAGAATCTCCAGATGGGGAAGGCTGATGGCTCTTAATGAGGGAGGCGTCTAAGAAGCCACAGAACGGGTTACGAGATATGATGTCCGTTTCATATTGTTGTTCTCCTTTTATGTAATGAACCTTATATTCGTAGCTCGATAGCCGTAATCTCCATCGAAATAATCTGCCTGAAGGGTTTTTGATCGACTTCAGCCATTGCAGTGCGTGATGGTCAGAAAATATGGTAAATTTTCTGTCCATCAAATAGACGCGGAATTTATCCACACTCTCAACGATTGCTAGACATTCTAATTCAGAGATGGAATAAATCCGTTCGTGTGAACGTAAGGGGGCGGCTGAAGTATTGGACTGGGTAGATCTTCCCATCAGGGTGGACCTGTTTGAGGACGCCTGTTATGCCGAGTGTTGATGCGTCACAGTACACTTGGCATGGCAGACCTTCCTGGTAAAGATGTAAAATGGGGTGTGTGGTGAGTCTTTATTTCAGGCAAGTGAACGCCTTCTGGCATTTGTCATCCCAGACCCACGTGACATCCTTTTTGAGAAGGTTGTTAAGTGGCGTCCGCAAGCGGGCGTAGTCCGGGATGAATTTTTTATAAGCGTTCACAGCGCTTAAGAAGGATTGTAATGTTTTGCGGTTGTGTGGTTGTTGGATGGCGTGGATGGTTTCGATGTTTTGTGTTAGTGGTGTGGTGGTACCATCAGTAATAGTGCATGTGTCTGAGTGGTGTTTCTGACGCCTTTTTGTGCAAGTTTCGCGCTTGTTGTGATGTTTACGCGTGTGACGGTTGTGCGATGATGTGTTGTCACTGGTGTACCTAGTGTGAGAGTGGTCCTGTTGGATGGACAATGTTTGGGCATTTTTGTTGTGAGTTTGGGCCATAGTGGCCTTATGCATTGAGGGCATATAATAAGGACAATTGGCCTTAATGAAAAAATTGTATGTTTGCGCGTGACATCTAGATTGGCATGTTGGCAAGTGGTTTTTGATCAATGAATGCGCGCATCAGGTGCCATGTGCGGAAGGCTTGTGTGCGTTGTGAGCCCTTTGTGACTCCGCTTGGCATTCACAATAGGCGCATTCATTGGGGATGTGAGCAAAATGGTAGGGGGCAATGGGGCGGCGAGTTGGAAAATAGTGCCTTGGTTAAAGTCTATTGTTAATTTAAAATTTCGGAGGGTATTTATTCCGAGAATTCCAAAATGGTAGAGGTGCTTCCACCACATGGAAATTCTCGTTTTTGGTTATTTTATCTATTGTCAGGGGGAGGGTTATTTGACCTAAGGTCGGTACAAGACCGTTTATGGCCTGTAGGTCTATGGGTTGTTTTTTAAGTTGCAATTGAGGGAGGTTATATTTTAACTTTTTATAGAGGTTATGGGGCACTATGTTCAGACTTTCGCCTGTGCCAATTAGAAAAGGGGGTGAGAGTTCATGCGTGATGGACAGTTTGATCGTCAGCTGGCTAACGAAAAGTGGGTGGTGCCTTCCTACCTGGTTGGCGAAAGGCTGGGCGTCTCGGGCGGCTTGTCTCTGGTCTTGTGGTGTATGTATGGCGTGTGATGGATGTAGGGCTGTTTGCACTGCCCGCGCGCTCGCGTGTTGAGCTGGTTTATATCGGCATTCACTGTGCCAATGATGGGCGCCGCAGAATTTACAGTTCGACGGCGGTGCAGGTGCAGTCCACGCACTTGTTCTTCTGGGTGTGTTGGTGTATGGGCCCGACATGGTGGGCGGTTGTTCCTCGTGGTGACGCGCAGTTGGTGCGCTGGGTCCGTGGATCCGCTGCACCAGTTGGAACCACTCTCCCAGGCTCTCAGGAGGTACCACGCGGACTAGGCATTGGTCGGAGAGCAGCAACCCCTCCGTCAGCGTCTCGAGGATTACCTCCTGTGGGAGCCCCAGTTGCATTCCCAGCGCTACCTTCTCCCGGTAGTACTTCTCCAGGCCTGCCTGCCCAGCAAGCTTCATGGCGAAGTCCTTGGCGAAGGACGCCTCGTTGGATTCTGGGTAGAGATCCATGAGGGTTAGCTTCACCTGGAAGTAGCTCTGGGTGGCCAACCGGAGTTTCCTGAAGAGCTCCAGGGGTTGGCGCGTCAGGTAGCTAGGCAACCTGAGCAACTTATCGTGGGTGGTTACGAGGGCTTCGTCCATCTTCCGGTCGTAGACCTGGAAGAATTGGCGGGCGGCGTAGGTCCCATCGAAGGGGGGCAGATCCGTCTCCGCGCGCTGGGTCGAACCTACTTGCGTCAGGGCGGCGTTCAACTGAAGGATAATCTCCGCCAGGGTGCGTGTTTCGGCTATTCCGGAAGCTGTAATTTGTTCCCCCTCTCTCGCCGCGTCACTCTCATTTTTCGCGCCTTGTTCTCGCTCGTTTTCCATTGCATATCCTGTCGACTCTCTATAATAATTTACCTTTTTGATTGTTGTTCCTATGTAAGATCCTGTCGACTCTCTATAATAATTTACCTTTTTGATTGTTGATTGTTGTTCCTATGTAAGATTCTGTTGACTGTAGGATTGGTGACTTGTGGTGGTTGATGATTGATGGCGCAGTCGTAGTTGAATGGTAGGGCTCAACAGGGGAAATAACGAGACAAAAACCAGGAAGGGATTGAATCTAAGACTTCGCGATAAAGGAGAGAGAGAAGCTTGTGTCTAAATGGGGTACCTTTCTTTCACATGATCGAAGAGAATTTTACCTTGGTGAGAGAGAATTGAGCACGTCTTGCTTCTAGTCGGGTCGCCTGCCTACTGTCTAACTTTGAGTCCGAGATCTTCCTCGTTAACTCTCTCGGTTTCTCATTGGATGGGATCGTCCTGAGAGTTACCTCTGATTGGTTCTTAGTTATTCATGCTTAACTGTGATTGATACCTCCATTGTCTTTCATGATTGCCATCTTCCAGGAAGAAGAAGTTTTTGAACTTTAGTTTTATGGTTCCTGGGTAGTGACCTTCACTTCCTAGATGATGCAATCCTGGTAATTGCTGTTCTCTCTTTTCCGCGAGGCCTAACCTTTATTAAAACTTTTGGACGATACATTGCATAGATTGTGGTGGGATCACATCTTGGTATATACAAATTATCATATATATATATGTGAAAAAATAGTACAAATGTAATATTGTACTGGGATAAGGTGCAAATTAAGAAAAAGGCATCTCCTTATCATGCAACTGAAAGTTGCTGATGGCTTGCGCCATCTATCGGAATAAATATCAACTATTCTCGTTGATTTTTAATTATTCCAAAATTGGCCAAATACCCATTCTTGATTAATCAAAAAAAGCTAACCACGGACGCGTTTCGGGCTGTTGGCCCTCATCAGCGTGGTGCAAGCTGTACCTCAACGACCAAAAGAATTGGTCATTAAGGCATCCTGAAAAATCATTAAACGGGTAGTTAAGGCCAGAATTGCGTGAGAACGCTACACAAGGTGAAAAATAGTACAAATGTAATATTGTACAGGGATAAGGTGCATAAATTAAGAAAAAGGCATCTCCTTATCGTGCAACTGAAAGTTGCTGATGGCTTGCGCCATCTATCGGAATAAATATCAACTATTCTCGTTGATTTTTAATTATTCCAGAATTGGCCAAATACCCATTCTTGATTAATCAAGAAAAGCTAACCACGGACGCGTTTCGGGCTGTAGGCCCTCATCAGCGTGGTGCAAGCTGTACCTCAACGAGAGAAAATATGGTTTTACGGGCTACTAACCAAAAGTTATGATTTTTGAGCCCAAGCGCGATGTCAGGTGGCAAGGGACCCAAGGATCTGGCGGCAGGAAATGTGTAGCAGGGGTAGTAGAAACTTTGGGCAAGCAGGGGAACAGCGCCAGCGTGAAGTGAGGCAGGAGCATTGAATTGGCCAGGAATCCAGTAGAAGTGGCAGATGGAATTGGAGGCAGAAGGTCCTTGAAGCCTAAAACTTGAGGGCCCTAGACTTCAGGATAGGGCAGCTTGAGGCTCTCGCCTCGTGCTTGTCAGAAAGGCCCTTGGAGCAGCAGTTGGCACATTTGGAGGTGCGCTGGTCAGCAATGGATGGGCAGGCGCGGCCTTCATGGCCGTCTTGACCGCAGTGGAAGCACTTAGGAGCTCTGGAGCATTGGGCAGAGTTGTGGCCGAAGCCACAACAGCCGAGGCAGACGCGGGCGCGGATGGACTCCTCGAAGTTGAGGATTACTCCATCAACCACGATTCTCCCGCGAACGCCCAGGGCTCTGAAGGTCTTGAGGTCCACCTCGATGAAGGCGGTTCAGGTCCCGCTTCTGGGTGCAGAACGGTGCGCCACGCGCACCACCTTGTCCCCAGGAAGTTTTCTAACAGCAGCGGTTCCCAGGAAGTTCTCCTCAATTGTGGAGTTGGATGTCTCCTCATCCACTTTGAAGAGGCAGATCCGTGGCAGGATCTCCTTCTGCTTGGCGGACCTTCATTCCATTCAACTTGCTGGCCAGGGAGGTTGTCACCTCAGGGATGGTGTCAGTATTACTGGAGTGGAGGACCAGCTTCCCCTTGGTGTGCAGGGAGGCCCAAACGCCTTGAGGGAGAGTGTGGGCAGCGTGGACAGCTTTTAACATCTCCCTTGGGTCAGCCTGTGGGTCATCAGAGATGACCACTGTGTGGGCCGCCGATTTTTCTCCATAGAGGATCACTTGGGCGGCCGCAGGCTTGGATACGCGGGAAGGCGCAGGTTTTGAAGGACCATTCAGGTTTGTCCTCTTTGCAGGCGGGTTGGGAGCCTCAGACTGCTTCCTTTTGGTTGGAGCAGGAGCAGGCAAGGTGGAGGCAGGCTTCTTGGCAGGGAGAGCAGCAGGACCAGGAGTGGCGGGCTTGATTGGGTCAGTCTGGGAGCTGGTTTCCTTGCAGGAAGGAGCAGGGCAGGTTTGAGTGCCGCGGCAAGCAGTCTTGGGCTTGTTGGCCTCCTCAATTTCGTCCAACTCTGCGAAGGACTCGAGGGTGTCAGTGAGGTTCTCTAATTTGGTAGCGAGGGCCTTGATCATTTCAGTCCGCGAGGCGATGTAGCGGATCAGGTCCTCATGCAGGGATTTCAGGGCAGGATGGCCAATGGAGCTCAGGATGCTGCAGTTGCGTGAGATCACCATCTCATCTTCCCTCTCCAGTTCGGCGACGTTCACGATGGGCTTGTAGGCCTTCTTTTTCTTCTTGGCAGGATTCATGTTTGCCGACTCGTACCTCAACGACCAAAAGAATTGGTCATTAAGGCATCCTGAAAAATCATGAAACGGGTAGTTAAGGCCAGAATTGCGTGAGAACGCTACACAATGTGAAAAAATAGTACAAATGTAATATTGTACTGGGATAAGGTGCATAAATTAAGAAAAAGGCATATCCTTATCGTGCAACTGAAAGTTGCTGATGGCTTGCGCCATCTATGCAAGCTGTACCTCAACGACCAAAAGAATTGGTCATTAAGGCATCCTGAAAAATCATGAAACGGGTAGTTAAGGCCTTCTTTAATTATTCTGGAATAATTAAAAATCAACGAGAATAGTTTATATTTATTCCGATAGATGGCGCAAGCCATCAACAACTTTCAGTTGCACGATAAGGAGATGCCTTTTTCTTAATTTATGCACCTTATCCCAGTACAATATTACATTTGTACTATTTTTTCACATTGTGTAGCGTTCTCACGCAATTCTGGCCTTAACTACCCGTTTCATGATTTTTCAGGATGCCTTAATGACCAATTCTTTTGGTCGTTGAGGTACAGCTTGCACCACGCTGATGAGGGCCAACAGCCCGAAACGCGTCCGTGGTTAGCTTTTCTTGATTAATCAAGAATGGGTATTTGGCCAATTCTGGAATAATTAAAAATCAACGAAAATAGTTGATATTTATTCCGATAGATGGCGCAAGCCATCAGCAACTTTCAGTTGCACGATAAGGAGATGCCTTTTTCTTAATATATATATATATATGAAAAAATAGTACAAGTGTAACATTGTACTGGGATGAGGTGCATAAATTAAGAAAAAGGCATCTCCTTATCGTGCAACTGAAAGTTGCTGATGGCTGGCGCCATCTATCGGAATAAATATCAACTATTCTCGTTGATTTTTAATTATTCCAGAATTGGCCAAATACCCATTCTTGATTAATCAAGAAAAGCTAACCACGGACGCGTTTCGGGCTGTTGGCCCTCATCAGCGTGGTGCAAGCTGTACCTCAACGACCAAAAAATTGGTCATTAAGGCATCCTGAAAAATCATGAAACGGGTAGTTAAGGCCAGAATTGCGTGAGGACGCTACACAATGTGAAAAAATAGTACAAATGTAACATTGTACTGGGATAAGGTGCATAAATTAAGAAAAAGGCATCTCCTTATCGTGCAACTGAAAGTTGCTGATGGCTGGCGCCATCTATCGGAATAAATATCAACTATTCTCGTTGATTTTTAATTATTCCAGAATTGGCCAAATACCCATTCCTGATTAATCAAGAAAAGCTAACCACGGACGCGTTTCGGGCTGTTGGCCCTCATCAGCGTGGTGCAAGCTGTATTTGGCCAATTCTGGAATAATTAAAAATCAACGAGAATAGTTGATATTTATTCCGATAGATGGCGCCAGCCATCAGCAACTTTCAGTTGCACGATAAGGAGATGCCTTTTTCTTAATTTATGCACCTTATCCCAGTACAATGTTACATTTGTACTATTTTTTCACATTGTGTAGCGTCCTCACGCAATTCTGGCCTTAACTACCCGTTTCATGATTTTTCAGGATGCCTTAATGACCAATTTTTTGGTCGTTGAGGTACAGCTTGCACCACGCTGATGAGGGCCAACAGCCCGAAACGCGTCCGTGGTTAGCTTTTCTTGATTAATCAAGAATGGGTATTTGGCCAATTCTGGAATAATTAAAAATCAACGAGAATAGTTGATATTTATTCCGATAGATGGCGCCAGCCATCAGCAACTTTCAGTTGCACGATAAGGAGATGCCTTTTTCTTAATATATATATATATACTAACGGATGTACCCGGCTTCGCCCAGGTTTTTCTCGAGGGAATGTTTGTAGTCTAGTAATAAGAAAATATACTACACCTAAAAACTATCAGAGAAAAGAGAAACCACGGAAGGTGAACAGAAAAATGCTTACAATGGATGTTATGTTTACGATATCAAGTTAAATAAAAACAAAGATAAAATTTGCATATGTTGGTCACTATAAATTTGTATATTTGTTAGGCGAAATTAGAAACATGATAAAACAATTGGGTATTTAAAAACAAATGTAGAAATAAAAGTTGAAGTATAATAAACAATGTTAAAGATTAGTTTTAATTATTAATCAAGATTGTGTGTGAATATGTGAGAAAGATGTAATATCGTTGTTGTTTTCTTGGCCGACTGTTTTACATATGGTGTTATCTTAAAATTGCTTGTTTTGAATATTTATTAGATTGAGATTATTAGCTAGTATGTAAAAAAATTAACTCTGTTGAAATTTAATTTTGTATTTATATATAAATAAAATTAACTCTGTTGATTTTTTTTGTATTTAATCGATAACAGCGAAGTTACGCATGTTAATGTTAGGAAATATATTTTGATGTTAAGCAAAACCTGCTCCATCTCGTTTTACATAAATGTTGAAAATTTAGTTGAAATCGATGCATTGTAACGAAAATATTTAGTGATGTCCACTTATGAAATTTCCATTTTATTAATATATATATTAATATTGTTGGGAATCTTTTATGGTTCAGACAATGAAACAACAATTAACAAGTTTACTTACAGCTGAAGTGGTTTTAAAGAATTAGGCGATTTTACCTTTTATGAAAGTATTTTAAATTTATCATTTTCAAAGAGAGTTAGAAAAGAACATTTAACAATTTACCTTACAATTACTAATTTTGTAAACAAAACCAACACTCATTTGTTCTAGTTTCTATATTACAGTGTTGTCAGTCTAAAAGTATTTCAAGATCATTGATTTACAATTCTTCTTTTTTTACAACATTCCCTCTTAAATCAGTGATCTTATCACATTCAACAGTTTCTTCACTTGACTTATGTTTTAAATGGTTGTCATAAGAAGGGATTTGAATTTGTCAAACTTTGGTCTGGCTAGAGGTTTTGTTAGGATATCTGCAATTTGGTGTTCTGTTGGACAATATATCAGGTTAAACTTTTGAGCTTGATCTTTCACAAAATGATATTTGACATCAATATGTTTAGTTTTAGTGGTGAATTGGCCTGATTTTATAATTTTTATAGTGCTTTGGGTATCAACATAGAGATTTATATCAAAATTATCTAGAATTAATTCTTCTAATAGGGATCTTATGTATGACACTTCTTTGCATGCATCTACTGCAGCAATGAACTCTGCTTCAGTGCTTGAAAGGGCAATTACAGGTTGCTTTCTGGAGCACCAACTTATAGGTGTTGTGTTCCCGTTTTGGATAAATGGAAAGGGAGGATATACGATGTGACTTATTAAAATTTCCTTACTTAAGTATATATATATGGTAATTTAGGCTAACAACCCCATGTATATAACCCGTAACAAGACCTTAATGTTGTATAATAGAAACACAGCTGTCAATGATGCACTATCGACATGTGTCTTTACATCATCACATGTATGCAATTTGTACAAACAGGATAAATAAAATAAAAGAATAAAAAAAAACTCTGTAATTGATTAAGAGTTGAGCTAAAGCAGAGATCGAGCATATAATATTGCCAGAACAAAGGTCTAAAGATGGAAACTGCCATGGCACTAGTATGAAATTTCACCAGACAACCTGAGCCCCCTCCACCTGAACTGTAATGCAACACTCCCCTTTCTCGGGAAAGATATATATAAAGCCCCCCGTCTTTAGCTAAAATCGACCCAGGCCCCTTTCACTTGGGCTGTAATGCGATGCTTCCCTTTTTCGGGAAAGATATTTAACCCCCCCCCCTTGTCCTTAGAAATCTTCCATCTCCATCTCTTCTGGTCAAACTTTTACCAAAAAAAAAATCTTGTACAAATTTATCTTTTTACTATTTCTCTCTCTATACACTTATCTGACACTGATCTCTAAAAAAATAATTTATCCTTAGTCACTTGTGGCATATATTGTGTAAACACCCATTAGATTATTATTAAATTAGACAATCTATAAAAGACCCCTTCTGGAGGTTCAGCAACCCACTGAAGATGCTGGGAACTATTTCAGACAGGGAAAATATAGCAATAGACTCTGTAAATACATTCATACACAAAGATATAGTGAGGAAAGTTTTAGGACAGATGTGTAAATAAATCCCTCACTAAACTAATGCTCACGTGTACTTGGGAAAGGGGAGGGAATTGCTGTATTATTCTTGTTTCTACATCAAATTAAATAATCTATAAAATAATGGTCGGCTCTCCCATCAAAATAGACGCTGGAATTGATCGCCGTCTATTGGCCGTCTCTACAGATTAAAGGACTCGGGTTAGTGACAAACCGAGCATTATTAATTATGAAGCACCCATTTAGTTTTAAATCTCTGAGATCATCCAACAACAATAAGGGATCTCAGAGAAAGAGGAGCATGTTATTATTAGAAACTATGAACATGAATATAAGACCAAATTAACATTTCTTTATAGAAATATAAGGTGTTGAAAATATTATTTCAAATTTAAATATCAAGGAAGTACCAGGTCCAGATTTTACCAGTAATAATATGATCAAACGTGTAGGTACACCTTTAATTCCGATTTTATAGCAAAGATTCAACAAATGTGTTGAATTAGGTCACTATCTGGATGTATGGAAAGACTCTATTTATAAAGATTATACCAAAACCTAACAAAATAGGCAATGAGAACAAGCAAAAGCTATAAACCTATACTATTAACATTAAAATTTCTAATATATTTGAAACAAAGGGGTTTCAATAAATATCGCGAAGAGAACAATCTAGTGAGTATAAGGCAGCATGGATCTTACTAAAATAAATCAACGAATAGTATAATGGTAGATTAGATGGAAAAAACATACTGAATCACAACCAGGAGAACTGGCTTCTTTGGCAGGCACGTTCGACAATGTATGTTGGCCAACAATTATTAGAAGACTTGATTATTAGTAACATTCCCTCCAAATAGGTAAGAATCATACAATATTTCATTTAAACAGTGGAAGAAGGGCAAATTCCTCATATGAAAATACAAATATTACTAAAACCTGACAAAGAGATACCCTCAAGGCGGGTAAAATCGTATTTACCGCTGTTTCTGCATTAAAGTATCACAATAAGGTACAATACACAACTCCATTCCATTAGAGCCGGTAGTTCTATATTTCAGTACAATTTGTAATAATAAGATGTGGGGGGGGGGTAGCACCATAAAACAAAAGAATGAAATATGTATGAGAGGAAACAAAAAAATTCTCCATATAAGTTATATACTAGACATTTATTTAAAAAACAAGTAAAGTTAGGGAACATTTCTATACTGGTGGGATGTGCCATTTATATAGTGATCTAGATAGAGGTGACCTGAAGTTACGAATTTGCCTTTATAAAGGGGAAAGCCTAGATCTCCATCTATTCTAGCGAGACAAAATATAAGAACCCTATCATTCTTTTTAAGTTACTTAAAGCCCTTTAGGGCCCATGCGAAATCTAAGTTAGTTTCTGCTCTAAAAGGGGGTACTAAGCCATAATGGCAAAAAGGCTTACCTTTTTCTGAAAGCCGGCGAAAGTCTGGTCTCCTCCTTTCTGCGTCTCGAGCCCTTCTTACTGATCGACTCTGAATGAATGTCCTTTTTTTGGCAAAGAGACCCTCTTTTATCCTTGTCTCTCTCCATTTTCATTCGCTGCTCGCGCCAAAGTTTCTATTGGTTGGCATTTTCATTCGTCGAAAGAAAACACCAATGAAAATGGCCAACGGCTCCAGTATACAATTTCACAGACGACCCAAGCCCCCTCCACCTGAACTGTAATACAACACTCCCCTTTCTCGGGAAAGATATATATAAAGCCCCCCCGTCTTTAGCTAAAATCGACCCAGGCCCCTTTCACTTGGGCTGTAATGCGATGCTTCCCTTTTTCGGGAAAGATATTTAAACCCCCCCCCCCCCCCCCCCCATCCTTAGAAATCTTCCATCTCCATCTTTCTGGTCACCTCTACCTAAATTTTAAATGAGGGGCATATATGTACATATGGTACAACAGCTTCCAGCGCGGATGTCTCTGGATGTCACTGGTGTCTTCTTCTCCACCAGGCATCAGCTTTCGGCATGGAAGTCTGGTGTCATCAAGTGTCTAGGTTTCTGGGCAAAAAGGTGGTCTATAAGTCTATGTGGGAGGGAAGCCATGTATCCATTTGATATTGATCATACATACATCTTCTGTTGGGGTATGGTTACAAAAAACGTGCCCCAACAATCCTCCCCCTGCCAAGTAATGGACAAATGCGTTTGTGCTACTCATTATTCATCTGCCTTTCATCAGTTATTATGAAAGCAGGCCCATTTCTAGCAAAATGCATTTTCCATTACTAGGTGAAGCCAGATGTACCGAAACCTATAGGGAAAATAAGGCTAATCAAAATGATGGTATGTCATTCTAGATGTTTATTATTCTGAGTATTAGTGGGCATCGTGCATCCTGGCAAAGGGTTTCTTATTTTATGTGTTATTATTCTGTCAGCACACTGTTATCAACACAGGCCATTTGGGGACAGTCATATCATATGTATGGAAGCAAGCAAGGTCATCTGTCTTACCATTCATGGGTATATATACCACCCTTCCACTTTCTTCTTTGGCCTTGAGGAGTAGGCCATCCTTGTGGTAAGTCCTCTCACCCCATCCTTGCCTCTTGAGGTGCTGGACTCATTGCTCCCTTCTTTCTGTTAACAATACAGTTAGAACATTTCCCTATTACATATTATATAAAAAAAATTGGGCGCCAAGAAGTCGTTTAGAAATAACTGACTAGTCCAACTCCTAAAACATGCCAGCATCTTTATTTAATTACCAATCAAGACATTCGTGTGGTATAGTTATATATATACAATCAAAGGAGAGGATAATTACAGTTAGCTGAAAGAAATATCTTGGTACATAATGATTAGCCTATGACATTTGACTTTTGCTAAATTAAAAAAAATACAGAAAACAAAATTATGAAAGCAATTATTAAATAAGGCACGAAATATGTAATGATAAAATGAATCCTTCCATGTTATATGATGAGTATAATATATATATTGAAGTAAACATATCATGCAGATAGTGATTAAATATGTTAGGATATAAGTGATAAAAATCATCCCATGATAGATGACAAAGAAAACTACTATAAAATTATATATGATGACAAAATATATATACATATACAAGTAAGGCGGATAAAATACAATAAGGATAAAATAGATAATGCCTTGAGGGAAGAATAAGCCATGACAACATGTTAAAAAAGAAATCGCAACATGGTAGGTAAATATTATTAATATCATGAATATCAAAAGAAATAAAATTGTTGAAATGAATGGTATATGATTATAATATGATATATATGATATAAAAATAATAACATATTCAATAAGAAAATGTAAACATAATATATATTTGTGCGCTGAAGGTTCAAGGTTTAGTATCTCAGTTAAGTTTTCAATCTTATCCAATCTGGAATCACGAGTTGGTCACTGGGTAATATTCGTCTATCCCGATCCTACTGGAGGGTGGGTTCTCTCTTGTGTGTTAGATTCCTCAAATTACAATGCTCTCTCAACCCAGATGGGAACGTCATTCAGAATCTTGGTCAAATGGAACATAGCCCAGACCTCTATTAAACTACACAGTCCTTTTAAATCTAGGGTGACAACCGTATGAAGAAAGTTCTCTGTTTGACAGAGCAACTAATCAATTTCTCCTATTTTGTTTGCGACTCCGTTTACCTTGCCTCTGGGGTGTGTACAGTTCAGCTACCTCTCCCTTCCAAGAAATTCATATTACTTTAATCTACTAATACACTCTTTATCCTCTACCTCTTATCAATTTGAAATTTATCGATCTGAAATTTTGGTTCGTTTACAAGTTCCTTCAGAATTCTACTCCCCGTATAACTGCACTTAATTCTACTATCCTCATTACAACACTTCTAAAACTTTGACTCATTGGCTCGTTCTGGCGTCTCGTTCGCGGTTCTTATAGTTAACTAATACTTTAATGTCTTATCCTAACATGGAACGAGTTTAAACTCGTTGAAGGTCCTATTAATTACTTATTCTGCCTCTCGAATCGGTCTTATGCTCGAATTCATTCCAACAAAACGTATGGCAGGGCGAATCCTTTATTAGAAGAAACTTCCGCTAGCTATGGGGGATCAAACTGGTACAAAAAAAATCAATAGACGGAAACTACTTCGTCTAGAATAACTGGGCAATCTCTGCCTACATGCCAATCTTACAGGACCTCCCGTCTGAAATACCCTCGCTCCAGCCACGCTAAAAGCGTCGAAAACTACGGTGTCAGATCAGTTACTCAAGGTCGCGCCGTTATGCCCCAGGCTATACGGCATGGCTAAAACAAATCCCCCATCCTGTATAAAATTCAATCTATACCTCTTCGTTTCCTCTTGCGAGGAGGAGATGAGTGGGCATTTCGGCTTGATCCTTGCCTCCCACTATCTCCAAGTCTGAGGGTCGGGACAGGGATCATTTATCCACAATCCTTAGAATTCAAGCTAACCTAAAAATAAAAGAAATCAAAGTAAAATTATACCCCCTAACGAGGGACCTAACAAAAGGGAGCGAATATTTTCTATCTGGGTAGAGTTGTAGTTGTCCTGTTTGAGGCTTCTCGGTCCTAACAAAATTCGAAATAAAAAATAAAATTAAAAAAAATCGATCCTATTAAAGTCCTTAACCCTATTCTAATGTATTTTGGGCTCACAATATAATAGTTTTTAACCTTCTACACATTCATTATTCCAATTCTTTCATACACCCTCCCCCCTATCATTCGCGGAATGCACTCAAACTGAAGTTAAAAGCTGCTACAAAGGCCAAAATACTCATTTATCAATATCAATAGATCCTAACAAATAATAACATCTTTCAGGACACAATGTGAAATCAAATAAAATAATAAAATTAAAACAAATTGGGAACTAAAGCCCTAGGTTACTCAAAAGAAAATGCCTCTGTACAAGCTCTATATATACTAATACTTTATACTCGATAAATGATTGTTAACAATAATTGTTAACAATTCTAAATAATCTGGAAGCTAACCTACCAAAAAAAAAGAATCAGTGTAACTTCAAAAACTGCCCTTGCCTTGACACTAAGCGACTTTTCACGACAATTCTATAAAGACATACACAAATTATAATGGCGAATAAAGGACCATTAAACGTGACACCTCATAAAAGCGGATTGAGTCACTCCCCTAGCCACCGTGGGTGAAGTCACTATCTTCTTACCTCGTCGTGCGTCTGCCCCCTTTGCTGTAGCCCGACCTCAGCACTCTATTGAAAGATGGATTTATAGGGTTTACGATTCACTACCCAACACTAACATTCTCAAGTGCTTTCCAAGGATCGACTACAGTCTGGGCCTACTTAACTTCTACCTAAGTTGTGATTTCCTATACCTTCCTTCATCCATTACTCCCGATAATAACTAAAATTCAGATTTACACTAAATAATTAATTCATAATTGTATATATTATCCTCACTGGTCTTTGAAACTCGGGGTTTAACAAGAAATAGTTTGCATAGAAAAAAAAATCCTAATGAAGTTTTACTTTTAAAAAAAGGTTTAAAAAAGAAAAGAAAAAAAAAAGATTGAAATCTCTAAACTTCTCATTCTATTGAGCTGATTCTCCGTACACACTCCAAAAATCCTAGTTAGTGGCGACAGTCTAAGCAGAATTTACACTGTGTGGGCCTCTTCACCCTTGTAGACCTGCGTAAAGTTAAACTGTCCACACTAACTCTGTCAACTTCCCCTCGTCTCATTACTGCTGAGTTCGCTCTGGTTGTCACCCCCTGTGGAACCACTACATTAACGGACCTATTAGGGAGATAAGCTGGACCTGTAAGATGAATCCAAAGATCTTCATCACTGGAACCTTGACTTAAATTACCATCACTAGTTTCTTCCTCCTCTGTGGGAAAAATCCTAATTGGTACATGGTATTGTTTTAACCTATCTATATGGTATTTATCCAAATTCCCAGTTTCTAGATTCTTCAAGAGATATACAGTATCACCAGCTCTTTTTAGTACCTCATATGGACCCCCATACCTTGGCTCAAATTTGTGACGCCCCTTCGTCTCATGCATTCTCTCCACTAGGACTAAATCCCCGTTATTAAAAGTTCTCAGCCTTTTGTTTTCGAACTTAATCCTAGCTTCTTCCTGTTCACTCAAGTAGGTTTGCCTTACCACCTCTCTTATCTTCTCGACCTCCTCTGTTAGTTCCCGCTCGTAGAAGGCTGCCGTTTGAGCAATCAGATCTTCGCGTACAGGACTTTGTCCCGCTTCCTGGAAAGGTTGCGGAAGCCTCAGTTCATGTCCGAAGACGAGTTTCGCTGGCGTAAATCCTGTACTAGAATGTTCAGTGGTCCTGATAGCTAAAGCCACCATGGGTAGGATTTCATCCCAATTAGAACCTGCTTCACACCTACGCAAAGATTCAATTACTGTTCTGTTGAGCCTTTCTACAGCGCCATTACTTTGAGGTCTCCAAGCAGTGGTGTTCACTGCACTTACCCCCATGGCCTTGCAAATCCCTTTGAAAATACAGCTAATGAATGCCGAGCCCCGGTCCGAAAGTATAGTTTTCGGTACTCCAAAGATAGTAATTACGCTTTCCAACAGCGCTTTAACTACTGTACTGGCACACTGGTCTCTTGTAGGTACTAAAATAGGGAATTCGGTAAATAAATCGACTATGGTCAGGATGCTAGAATGTCCTCTGGAAGTCTTCTCTAAGGGTCCTATGAAGTCTAGAGCAAGGTGCTCAAATGGTTTTCCAGGCCTGAAGTGGGGAGCATTACCAGCCTTGGTTACACCTTGATTTGAGAGCTGGCAACCCTCGCATCTGTATATATAGTTTCGAACCTGTGTCCTCATACCCGGCCAATAATAATCGTCCTTCAGCCTTCTCATTACCTTCTTGACCCCAAAATGACCTCCCGTCGGAACGTCGTGGTGATATTTAATCACCATCTCCCTAATGTCTGACGGAACCACCTTCACCCAGATACCCCCACTGTTCTTAGACACAAGGTAATCCTCGTGCATTTTATAATCCTTATTTTTAAAAGTTACAGTCTCGGTAGACCGTCTGTCACCTATTAGTTTCAATAAGGGGGCCCATTTCTTGTCCTTAAGCAAACCTTCCCACGTCCGATCACTATCTATCAAGGGGGGCCCACGATTTTTAATTACTGCGGCCACAACTCTCTTATCTCGTGATGACTCAGGATCATCCTCACACGGGAACCTACTGAGGAAGTCGGCTACCGTGTTTTCTTTCCCCGGGACACACACAAATGTCACGTTGAAGTCTTGGATGATCTCTGCCCACCTAGACAATCGAGCGTTCTTATAATCAGACCCCTTGTTATAAGTGATCGGTTTGTGGTCGGTATGCACCTCAACCTTACTGCCCGCCAGGAGGTGTTTAAAGTGCTGCAGAGACAACACTACAGCATAAGCCTCCTTTTCGATTGTGGAGTAGCGAGTTTCGGGGCCTATCAACCGTTTGCTATAGTAAGCTATTGGCTTGACAACCCCGTCTATCTCCTGTTGGAGACAAGCGCCAACCGCTATTCCACTGGCGTCTGTATTGAGGATAAATGGTCGCCCTATCATTGGATGAGCCAGTAAAGGCTCACTGGTTAGTACTTGTTTTATGGTCTCAAAGGCTGTCTGCTCTATTGTACCCCAAGTGAATCTTCGCCCCTTTCTCAATAAGTTACTTAGTGGAGCTAGGAGTTCACCTGCGTTGGGTATGAAGCGCCTGTAGTAGTTTACAGTACCCAAAAGACTTCTGACCCCCCTGATGTTGTGGGGACGTTTCAAATCCCTGAGAGCCGCGACATTATCCCACATGGGTTTTATCCCATCCTGATCAATTACATGACCGAGGTAATCTACAGAGCCCTTGGAGAAATAACTCTTCCCACGCCTAGCCTTTAGGTTAAAGCGACTCAGGCGTTCGAGTACAGCGGCAAGGTCCGCCACATGCTGCTCATGAGAGTCGCTGTAGACGATGACATCATCGATGTACAAACGAACGCATTTATACAACAAATCCCCTAGGACCAAATTCATGGCCCATTGGAAGATCTGAGCTGAGTTCTTCGCTCCTTGTGGTAGACGTGTGAAACGATATCTCCCCCAGGGCAGAGAGAAAGTGAAATAATCTCTATCACCCTCCGGGATGCGAATCTGGAAAAATCCAGAGGTCAAGTCTAATGTGCTGAAGACCTTTGCGCCTGCAAAAGCACGCAGGTTGTCTTCAACACGAGGTATTGGGAATGGGAAGAATTCTGTCACCTCATTAATTAATCGCAGGTCCATTGTAATGCGGACGCTGCCGTCTGTTTTAGCAACAGGGAATAGGGGAGAATTCCATAAGGATGTACTCCCCTCGATTATTCCAGCTTCTTCCAATTCGTCTACTAAGGCCTTCACCTTTGAGATCAGCTTATTTGGGATCGGATACTGACGTCTATAGACCGGCTTAGT
>CP092871.1:54893732-54971232 GCA_030710605.1 Cordylochernes scorpioides | reverse complement strand
TGAGTGCTACTAAAGTAAAGCAGTGCTACAAAATATTGTAGACTAAATAAAAAATGGTGTACCATCTGTAAAAAGACAAATCATACTCAAGACCAATGCTTCTTTAAGAAATTTCAAAATAAATTCCAGGAAAATATTCCTTGCCGAATTTGTAAAAAGACAAATCATAAAGAAAAAGATTGCTTTTTCAGAAACAAAAATGAAGAAAAATTGTCCTTTTTTGCAGGAGAGACTTTAAAATGTAAAAATGAGGAAATGTTAGAATTCATTGCAGACAGTGGCTCAACAAGCCATATGATAAATAGTAAAAGGTTTTTACTAGATGAAGTAGATTGCAACTCAAAAATATCAATAGCAAAAAAGGAAGAAACTCTAATAGCAAAATCACTCGGAAAAATTCAAGGAAATAAATGTGATCTCAAGGAGGTGAGTTTGTACCAAACTTGACAAATAATTTACTATCGGTAAGTGCCATTACCAGAAATAAAGGCAAAGTCGTCTTTGAAGAGGAAAAAACATTTGTTGTAAAAAATAGAATAAAAGTTTTAGAAGGAGAAAAACAGGAAAATTGTTGTATATATATTAATTAATTGTTCCACAGAGTGTGTGTAAGCTCACAGGTAAATAGGCGCTAACCGAAACAACAAAAAAGATCTTTTGTTCAATATTAGTTTCCCTTTTATATTTTGTTCTCTCTCTTGTAAATCAATAAATATATTGTTCAATTATTATTTTTGGAATCAGTTTCATTAAATATTCTGAGCAAAGTCAACAATTGGTAGCAGAGCGTGGTTGTTTGATATAAAGCTCAAAAGCGAAAATATTTAATCTAATGATTAAGCAAGAAGTTTATTCTGATCGGTAAACTGAAGCACTTCTAAGAAGATTAAAGGTATTTATATAGATTAAGTTAAATTATATCTATATATTGCATGTTTAAAAGCTACCCAATATTTAAATATATTTAAAATATATATTTGTTTTTAAATTATATTGGTTTGTTTATATTAGCTCAAAAGGCGAAAATGGCTGAATAAAATTTTTTATCCCAAACAGAAATTGAACTATTAACAGGAACTAATTATCAATTATGGGCGTTGGAAATCGGCGTAGTTCTAAGAGGAAGAAAAATATTTTAAAGTGTAATTTTCTGATCCAGAACCTCTGATATGGAAGACAAAAGTTCTTGGGAGATTTGGAGTAATAAAAATGATGAAGCATTTGGGATAATCATCACTACGTTGACAAATGAACAAGCTGGAATGTTCATAGGAGAAACAAATGTTAAGAAAGTATGGGACTGACTGAGAAAAACATACACAGGCAATTTGGAAGATAAAATTATTGATATATGCTTAGAATTAAAGAACATTAAAATGAAAGATAATGAAACTGCAGATTAATATATAACAAGGGCAAAATATATTGCTGCTAGAAGTTCATCATTAGGGCATAAATTTACCTCAAGATAACTTTCATTTCATATTGTCAGAGGCATACATCCAAAGTATGAAAATATTGCTATTGTCTTACGATCTAAGAGAGAGGCAACAGTAGAAGAGATTCAACAAACTCTAAGAGAAGAGGAGTCAAGAAGAAATATGAAATTAAATCAATCGGTTGAGAATTGGCATGAACAAGTATACAGAATTAAAGATAGAAAAGTTAAACAATTTCAGCCAAAAAGATGTTTTGTTTGTAATAAAAAGGGGCATCTAGCTAATGATTGCTGGTTTCGAGATAAACAGAAACAAGGATATAAAAAGAAATGGACTCCTGATTATAGAAATCACAAATACAGTTGGGAACATTCAAATAACCTAATGGATACTATGAGAAGTGAAATTAATGAGCAAGCATTTGAAACATATGTAAAATAATTTGAAGATTCACCAGATGAGAGAAATATGAGAAGCAAATATGGTGTATAGATTCAGGATGCACCGCACATTTAACCCCAAACCTAACTTTGATGGAAAATGTGACAGAGTACAAAAGTGAAATCAACCTAGCTGAGAAGGGCAAAACTACCCAAGCCATAGCCAAAGGAGATATGAGACTTACTACATGCACAAGTGAAGGTCAAGAAAATATTCGCATCAAAGATATCTTACATGTACCAAATTTAAGGATTAATTTCTTGTCAGTATACGAATTAGTCAACAAAGGAAATTCAGTTATTTTCAATAAGGATGGAGCAAAAATTTATAATGAAGGGAATGATTTTGTTGCTGAGGCATATATTAAAAATAGAATGTTTATGATGGAAACAAAACTAAGATATGTACCAATATCAAAAAATGAAAATGTCATGGTTATAAATACACATTTATCAAATAAAAATAGCAATATAAGTTTATGGCCTAAAAGATTGAACCATATAAATAAAGAATACATGAAAAAAAATGATTCAAGGACATATTGTAAGAGGATTGGATCTGAAATTTGAAAGGTTACCAGAGTGCGAAGCATGCATAATGGGAAAACTGGTTCAAAAGCCATATAATATTACAGAAAATTATACAGTTAAGCCCCTGCAGTTGATTTATATGGATTTATGCGGACCAATGCCATGTCAATCTTTAGGAGGATCTAAGTATTTTCTTGTTATAGTAGATGACTACAGTAGAAGAATCTTTGTATATTTCCTGAGATCAAAAGATGAGACCTTTGAAAGATTTGAAGAATTTAAAGCAAGAGCCGAAAACGAATTAAGTCTTAAAATACTTTCATAAAGGTAAAATCGCCTAATTCTTTAAAACCATTTCAGCTGTAAGTAAACTTGGTATTTGTTGTTTCATCGTCTGAACCATAAAATATTCCCAACAATATTTTATATGTTATATGTTGTATAATATACGAGTAAAAACAGTAAATCATGTGTAACTACCAAATATATATATGTGTGTTTGTGTGAGAAATTAGAAATATTTGTCAGGTTTTTTGATATTAAAAACCTAAAAGGCCATATCCTGACCCGCTCACATGAGCATTTAAGATAGCATAGCACCATTAAGTTGAAAAAAAAAAAGAACTAAACATTGATTTAAATTTGTTCCATAATTTTTGGCCAACCCATTTCTTGATAAATCAATAAAAGCCAACCACGAACGCGTTTCAGGCTATTGGCCCTTATCAGAGAGGTGCAGGCTGTACCTCAACGACCAAAAATCGGTCAAAAAGGCTTCCTGAGAAATCAAAAAATGGATATTCAAGGCAATATTTTCTTAATTACGCTGATTGGGTGAAATAATGAGAAAAAAAAGTTCATGTGTGCGGTCAGAAATGCCTTTTTTTTTGTTTTTTAATATGAATATTTGGCATAAGGTTCAACGGTAATGAAGACGTTAAATTATTTGTCATCTTCTGTTTCTTTATTTTTACACCTCGTCGCCAAAATATGTTTCGTTTTCAATTTAATTTAAATAAGCACTACAACTTTATATTTAACTTTTAAATATATCTATATTTTAAGAAAAAGGCATCTCCTTATCGTGCAACTGAAAGTTGCTGATGGCTTGCGCCATCTATCGGAATAAATATCAACTATTCTCGTTGATTTTTAATTATTCCAGAATTGGCCAAATACCCATTCTTGATTAATCAAGAAAAGCTAAACACGGACGCGTTTCGGGCTGTTGGCCCTCATTAGCGTGGTGCAAGCGGTACCTCAACGACCAAAAAATCGGCCATTAAGGCATCCTGAAAAATCATGAAACGGGTAGTTAAGGCCAGAATTGCGTGAGGACGCTACACAATGTGAAAAAAATAGTACAAATGTAACATTGTACTCGGATAAGGTGCATAAATTAAGAAAAAGGCATCTCCTTATCGTGCAACTGAAAGTTGCTGATGGCTTGCGCCATCTATCGGAATAAATATCAACTATTCTCGTTGATTTTTAATTATTCCAGAATTGGCCAAATACCCATTCTTGATTAATCAAGAAAAGCTAACCACGGACGCGTTTCGGGCTGTTGGCCCTCATCAGCGTGGTGCAAGCTGTACCTCAACGACCAAAAAATCGGCCATTAAGGCATCCTGAAAAATCATGAAACGGGTAGTTAAGGCCAGAATGCCTTTTTCTTAATTTATGCACCTTATACGAGTACAATGTTACATTTGTACTATTTTTTCACATTGTGTAGCGTCCTCACGCAATTCTGGCCTTAACTACCCGTTTCGTGATTTTTCTGGATGCCTTAATGGCCGATTTTTTGGTCGTTGAGGTACAGCTTGCACCACGCTGATGAGGGCCAACAGCCCGAAACGCGTCCGTGGTTAGCTTTTCTTGATTAATCAAGAATGGGTATTTGGCCAATTCTGGAATAATTAAAAATCAACGAGAATAGTTTTTATTTATTCCGATAGATGGCGCAAGCCATCAGCAACTTTCAGTTGCACGATAAGGAGATGCCTTTTCTTAATTTATGCACCTTATCCGAGTACAATGTTACATTTGTACTATTTTTTCACATATCTATATTTATTAGAAAACATTTTGAAAATATATTTAATATATATATATGTGATGAGATCATGTTGACTCTCGCTATACTGTGTTGACCGAGAGGAACAGTCAGGATAAGGAGTTTTCCAGTACCTCTCTGCACCTTGGAAGACCTTTTACAGTTCTCACAAAGTACAGGCAGTCGTGGTCGAGGCAGAGTGGAAAGCTTGGGAATTTCCACACAAAAAAACGAAGACACAGTTGCACTAAGAAAGTTCCGTGAACAGATAAAAGTTGAACTAGGAGCGAAAGATGGAGAGATAGAAGAGTTCTTACTGGTCTACATGGTGGATGAGGTGGACCTTGGTGACAACCGACGAGGGCTTCCGCTGATAGTGAACTGACTGCCAAGTGACTGTATTTTTGGCTGAGACGGGGGCCTTATATATCTTTTCTGAGAAAGAGAGTATTGCATTTCAGCAGATGTGAAGAGTGTGGATCGTCTGGCGAAATTTTAACCTGCGCCATCTTGACAGTTTCCAATCTATCTTTAGACTTTGTTGTGGAAATTCTAAATCTATCTCGATTTTAGACGTTTGTGACCTTTTGCTTTAGCTCAACTCTTAATCTATTGCAGAGTTTTATTTATTTATCCTCAGTTTGTACAAAGTACATTACATATGATGATGTAATGACACATGTCAATAATGCGTATAATTATTTACAGATGTGTTTCTATTATACAACATGAAAATCTTGTTATAAGTTATATACAATATGGGGTTGTTGGTTTAAATTACCATAGATGGGCCCCGGGAGTGAAAGGGTTTATCAGGGTTTAAGCGGGTAAAGCCTCTCTAACACAGGTAAGTAATTAAAATATATTTTAATTAATTTAAACTGTGAGGGTTAAAAAGGGCTATAACAAGATAATTTGTTTGGATATATAAAAGTGAAATAAAAATGACAATTTTGTTTGATTTAAAAAAAAATATGATTAAAATAAAATGATGACATAAAAATCCACATTCTAAGAGAATATTGGCGGGCGTTGGAAAGGGTTAGTAGTTGAAGAATATGCAATGGTTAGGAGTGCACACGTAAACCAAATACTTAGATCCAGGTGCAAAGCGAGGATATAGACTTGAGCGTCTTCCTAGGCAATGATCAACTTGCGATCCTATATAAGGGTTACAGTTCTTTGTCACAATTTTAGGGTTATTGGTTAAAAAGTTAAAGAAATAGTTGTTTATTAATATGATTGAAAGGGGTGGAAGAGCCATGCGATAAGTAGAATTATAGCGACAGTATGTGATCTGACTTGACATGAAATCAAAGGTTGATTGTGGTCCGCTAGAGTTGATAAAAAGTTGTAAGTTGAAAAAAGTGTACGCTTTGTGCATGCGTTGGTGATTGTGCTCTGCGGATGATTGAACTAAACTCTTGAAGCGTGTTCAGGCCAGAAGTTGGTATTTTTAAATCTGGGGAACTGTTCATCTGTCCAGTTTGTCAAACTGGACAGATGGGCTCCTAGAATCAAGAAGGTCGATCCTAGAAGAGTGTGCAACATCTCAGGGAAGGATTTAACTGAAGATCAGTTGAGGCTTCTTGATAAAGGGTCAAACTATAGACCTACGCCTCTGGGGAACTGTGTTCAAAGAGTTTGTTAAAATTACGAAATAAAAAAAAATGCCAAGCAGTGCTGTCGTTTTTCTAAAATGAAGTGAAACAATGGCTGAAATAGATAGTGATGAAAAGTATAGGGGAGTGGTTAGAGAATATGATTGTTGAAAACGATTGTTGTATGCCCGATAGTTGATGATAAACAATGTCATATAATAAAGCTATTTAAAAATATATAAAATATAGTGAATAAAAATATAGAAATATGATTGCGGGTAAAAAAATGTAAGTGGACAAAATCAAAAATGTAATATATAAAAGATATAATAATTAAGAATTAAAAATGATTTTTTGAACAATTATTTTTTTTTGCAATACTAAAATAATATCATGAAAAATAAAAGTAAATTTGATTGAAGTTTTTTTTTTAAATCATGTTGGATTAAAAATTTGATCATATAATTGAAAGGTAAAAAAATAAATAATTAAAATTTAAAGATTTTATACAAAAATTTGAATGTAATTAAAGGTTATTAATGATTGGATAAATGATGGGTAGTGAAAATTGAACAAAAATTGTCTCTTTTGAAGAAAAGTTACAACTGTGGTGAGTAACTAGATCATATCCCATGGGTAAACATCGGTGTTTTTATGACTTTCTGAAACTGGGAATACGTGAAATGACATTTTCATTTTTTCAAAATGGTGATATGTAGAGAATGATTTCTCTTTTGCGTCATAAAGTCTATATAAGACTTAACCAAATTGTTTTGATTGGTGATATCAATTACCATGTAAAATGTTTAATGTATGTTGTGTGTTGTGATTAAGGCGTTGGTGAGATGTGTAAAAAAACCTAAATAATTAGTGTGAAACATGTGTTAAAAAATTGGCGATCATGAATATAGTGTTCAAGATTATAGCTTTGTGAGGGGAGGGAGGACGGGGATATGTAATTTAAATAGATTCGGGGGATCCTATACTGGGGGGTCACACCTCCTGTTTTTCACTGAAATTGTCGGAGTTCTATTTCTGGGATGGTCAATGATGTGGGATGGTTTGTTATTTTTGTTATTTACTTGAAACTGACTTTCTTCTTTTTTTTTTGTGGTTGGCAATTATCTTGCCAATTCTAAAATACCGGGATTTAAATGCAAAAAGGGCTGTGAGGTTGTAGGCGGTATAATTCGGAATAGTTGCGTCTCGAAGATATCTGGGGTCAAATGATTGAATTCACTGAGATATACATCTTGAGGCAATCGCTGTGGGTTTTGAACAAATCGGGGTTGTGGAGGTGTGATCTACAGAACATTCTCTGTGTAATATTTTAATTTATTGACATGTATGGTGTCACTGTCTCTATTGAGAGGTTGATTGGTGCGATCTATTCGAACGACATTGGGTGAGATTATTTCAATTATTGTGTATGGTCCAGTAAAATATGGTGCTAATTCACCTGTGTCGGGATGTCTATAATTTTTGACCAAAACAAGATCATTCACTTCGAAATGTGGTGTTCTGTGCTGCTTATCAAATGTTTCATTATATTTTTAGAGCTTATTTTGGGTACGAGAGCTTGCTATCTCTCGAGCTATATTTATTTTGGGGTATTGGTTAAGATGAGTTCTTAGATCTGGGGGATAACATTGAACATTAAGTAGGTAGTTGGAAAACTTGTGACAGAATGTGGTGTATTATTATACGTCTGAGTGACGCGCTTAACTAGTTGAGTCCAGGAAGCCTTCAGAATTTCTAGATAAGCTAGTCTGAGCTTCCCTGTAATGGTCACATTTAAGCGTTCTATTAAACCGTTTGCTTGTGGGTTATTGCTGGTGGTGAGTAGGGGTTGTATACTATGTGTTATTAGAAATTTACGGAATTTTTCTGAGGTAAAAGCGGGCGCTCTGTCAGATAACAGACGTTTTGGAGATCTTTGCTGTAGTACAGTTTTGAGGGTTTGAATGTACTTTAGGGTACTGGTGGACTTCGATGGAAAGGTCCAAGCATATCGCGTTAAATGATCCACTATTACGTGTAGATATGTCTTGGAGTGTCCATATTTCGAAATTCCAGCTATGGAATCTATAGAGATTAAGTCGAATGGTTGTTGAGGTGGTGTAATTTGTCCGAGGGCACCATAGGGTTTATCTTTGAGTCTTTTAATGATTTGGCAGGTGTGACACGACCTGACAAATTTTTCTATAGATTTAGAGATACCTTTCCAGTGGTACTGGGTACTAATTATGCGGGTCATCTGAGAGATACCTGGGTGGTTATATTCTTGGTGAACTTTGTTCATTTGAGTATGTTGCAGGGTTTCGGGAATTATTATTTTAATTACCCCTTTTCATGTAATGGCATGTAAGCCGTTTGTATCAATGTTGATGGGGGATGCTGGTGGTTGATGCTGTTTGATAATATCAGCACTGATAAATCTTACAAACGGGTTCCGTGATAGTAAATCTGCTTCGTATTGTTGGCTGCCTTTTAGGTAGTGGATTTAGTAATTATAGGTAGATAGTCTCAGGCTACATCTAAAGAGTCGTCCTGGCGGATTTTTTAAAAATAGTTTCAAGCCATTGTACAGCTTGATGATCTGTGTATATGGTAAATTTTATACCGGTGAGGAATATTCGGAATTTGTCTACACTTTCGACGATGGCGAGGCACTCGAGTTCGGAAACGGTGTAGTTTCTCTCAGGTGCTCTAAGGGCGCGGCTGAAATATTGTACAGGATGTACTTGTCCGTCTGGATGTACCTGTTTGAGTATGCCGGCGATCCCTTGGGTGGAAGCGTCGCAATAAAGGCGGCATGGTAAACCGACTTTATACAAGTGTAGTACTGGTTTACTGATTAAACTCTCTTTGAGAGTTGTGAAAGCTTGTTGACAGTTTGGGTACCAATTCCATTTCACATATTTTTTAATTAGTTTATTTAAAGGTGCTCGTAAGCGGGCATAATCTGGTATAAACTTATTATAAACGTTCACTGCTCCTAAAAATGATTGTAGCGTCTTTTGATTGGTAGGTGGTTTGATGGCATTTATGGCATCAAGGTTGCGCGTCTGTGGTGCATAAGTACCTGCGGTAACAGTGAAGCCTAAGAAATCTATAGATGTTTTAAAAAACGAACATCTACTTATATAATTGCATTATTCTGTCTGTGTGAAGTTCACTGTGTGAAGTTCACGGATAGATTTTGGTCAGAATGGATAAAATAAAAAAAGTGTCAAGGGATGGGAATCGAACCCACGACCTTCCGCTTACCGGGCAGATGTCATGACCACTAGGTTACCCTGGACATATTTTTCCGTTCATAAAGTTAATATAATATAAATATTTATATAATAACTGCTCTAATTTGAAATATTTGGTGGTTTTATTTATTTATATATTTTCATTTTTATATATAACTGATCTAATTCGCCGTTTAAAATGACTGCTCTTGAAATATTCGGTATGTTATATTTATTTATATATTTTCATTTTTTGATATAACTGATCTAATTCTCCGTTTAAAATAACTGCTTTAATTCGAAATATTTGGTATGTTTCATTTGTGTTTACTCTATTTCTATTTATTTGAAGTATTATAATTTCCATGTTTCAAAAACCTATTTCAAAAAGGTCGTTAGAAATATGTAATGCCTGAAATAGCTTTGCATGCGAATATTTATAATGCCAAGCCGAGCTTAATGGTTAGGTGTGCGGTTTCGTATTTCCACAACCTTGGTTCGAAACTTAGCCTGGGTGTTATTTTTTTTATATTATTGAAGCAAAGTTTATTTTTTTACAGTACCAAGATTTCTATACATAGGTAAAAAAAGTACGAGGAAAACGATAGGCTATTTTAAATTATATATAAATTAAATATTAAAAATATATATTCAAATTATTCTACTTAGCTCACGAACAGCGCCTTCTATCAAGGTTATAAATACGTTTAAAATCGATATCTTCTCAAAATTTTATTAATAATTATTCGCTTAATAATTAGAATACTTGATCTAAATCGAGATATTTATAGACGCTCGCTCGATTTTAAGATTTACACATGTGTATATCGTAACTAATCTGACTGTAAAGTTTGGAGCGGGACGTTTCACAAGAGTGACATCCACGGCGCCAAATTTATATTTGTAACGAATAGTGTTTGAATAAAACATTTTATGTGTGAAGTTCACGGATAGATTTTGGTCAGAATGTATAAAATAAAAAAAGTGTCAAGGGATGGGAATCGAACCCACGACCTTCCGCTTACCGGGCAGATGCCATGACCACTAGGCTACCCTGGACATATTTTTCCGTTCATAAAGTACAATACTTAAATGAAAATATGTTTCTTATACAATCAAAAATTAGAAATTAAACTTTTAAATTGGTAACATCAAGGAGATAGCCATTATAAAAAGCACTAATATTTGAATAAAAATAAATTTGTATAAAGTTGTATAAAAACAAAATATTTCAGCGCAGATCTGCATCATGGGACCCAAAAAATACAAAACAGAAGAAGAAAGGAAGCAAGCAAAAGCAGAGCAAGATAAGCTAAGATATGAAAATTTAAAGCAGAAAGAGGCTGCATCTGCTCAAAATGGGGATATTTCTGCTAGAGCAAAAAGGCTCCAAAAAATTGCAGCATCTCAACGTAAAAGTAGGTTAGACGAAAGTTTGGAAGTCCAAGTAAAACGAAAGAAGGACAATGCTACCCGGCAGCTCAATTCTCGAAATAATGTGAGCCTTAATGAAAATGTAGAGCAACGGCTATCCCGACTGAATCAAGATGCGGAATCTCATCCGCGACAACGAGAAAATGAATCGGAAAAATACTAAACAGAAGAAGAAAGGAAGCAAGCAAAAGCAGAGCAAGATATGCTAAGATATGAAAATTTAAAGCAGAAAGAGGCTGCATCTGCTCAAAATGGGGATATTTCTGCTAGAGCAAAAAGGCTCCAAAAATTGCAGCATCTCAACGTAAAAAAAAGGTAAGACGAAAGTTTGGAAGTCCAAGTTAAACGAAAGAAGGACAATGCTACCCGGCAGCTCAATTCTCGAAATAATGTGCGCCTTAATGAAAATGTAGAGCAACAGCTATCCCGACTGAATCAAGATGCGGAATCTCATCCGCGACAACGAGAAAATGAATGGGAAAAATACAAAACAGAAGAAGAAAGGAAGCAAGCAAAAGCAGAGCAAGATATGCTAAGATATGAAAATTCAAAGCAGAAAGAGGCTGCATCGGCTCAAAATGGGGATATTTCTGCTAGAGCAAAAAGGCTCCAAAAATTGCAGCATCTCAACGTAAAAGAAGGTTAGACGAAAGTTTGGAAGTCCAAGTAAAACGAAAGAAGGACAATGCTACCCGGCAGCGCAATTCTCGAAATAATGTGCGCCTTAATGAAAATGTAGAGCAACGGCTATCCCGACTGAATCAAGATGCGGAATCTCATCGGCGACAACGAGAAAATGAATCGGAACTAGAAACAGCAGCAAGAAGGGAAAACGACCGTCAAATTCACATAAGACGTCATCAGAAGAGTGACATCCATGGCGCCAATTTATAATTGTAACGAATAGTATTTGAATTAAAACGTTTTTAAAATATATACGCACTCGGGTAAAACCCGGGCGTTGCCCGGGCCATTTTAGTTTATTATAATTGAGTTTGATGTTTTCGTGTTGACACACTGTTAGAAATTGTTATAGGTGTTGTAGATGATCCTCTAAGGTGTCAGAAAAAAATAATGAAATCGTCGAAGTAATGGGTAACAAAATTTAGTTTATATTTTTGCATGACCTGGTTTATCGCACGATGGTATATCTGTGGCGAATATTTAAATCCGTACGGAATTCTACAAAATTCGTACTGACTATCTAACGTCACGAAAGCTAGTAGATTACGTGAGTTAGGTTCTATTTCCACTTGCCAATATGCGGATGCTATATCTACAGAAGAGTAGTATTTGGCTTTCGACAATTTGTCAAGAATGGTTTCTATAAAGGTAAAGGATGTACGTCTGGAGCGATGATTTCATTAAGTTTTCTGTAATCAATACAGAAACGTTTCGTTTTGTCACGTTTCATAACAAGAGTTTTCGGACTGGCGTAAGGTGAGACTGACGGGGCAATGATTCCATGTTGGAGCTTTTGCTCTATTTGGGTTTGTATTTCTTGTTGGTCGTGTAGTGGAAATCTATATGGGCGTAATGCTATTATTTTATCTGTGGTCGTATTGATTTTTACCGGTGGTATGTTCAATTTGGGCACATTGTATTTATTAGTAGAGAACACTTGCGAGAATTCGTTTAGAACTGGGAAGTTCGTGTGGACAATGTTCTAACTGAGGTGCCGCATTAGAAGGTATAAATAACTCAATATCATGATCAGGAGATATAGGGGGTGATACAATAGTGGGGGAACATATAATTGGGGTAGGGTCCGCCACGTGTAAACAGGACTGGTTCTAGGGGAAGGTGGTAAAAATAGCTGTTTCCCTCGGTTGAGTGGAAAATAGATCCTGCTTGCACTTGGTGAACTTATAGACATTCGTTGGGAGAGCATCATTATTTTGATAAATTTGGAAATTATTAAAATCTAGAATTAATTTAAATATTTTAAGGGTATTAATAGATAAATTACCAAAAGGTAGTGTAACTTCTATTATAAAAAAAATAAAGTTTTTGAGTGAGGGTACCTATTTTAATTTTTTTTTAAATATATCCAAGGGTATTTATAGTATATGCTATTGCATTTATAGTTAAACTGTACTGATGGATAATAATTTTATATGGTAATCTATTTTCTATGGTTCTTAAAATATCCAAGTTAGGTGTGTTAATAGATGCTCCCGTGTCTATTAAAAAGGGAAAGTTTACATTTGGTGAAAGTTCAGTCCATATTACGAGCTGTTCAACGAAAAAAGGTTGCAGGTTTTCCTACCGTTGAGTTGCTCGCGGGGCTTGTAGAGTCGTCTTGGCTTGCAACTTGGACTTGGGGGAACAGGGCTCAGAGATTGGACCTTGGGCCAGGTGTGGGTACCACATTTTGGTACAGTGGTTGTGCGTGGTCTGGCGCTGTAGACTTGGCGTGTTCGGTCCTGTGGGAACCGTTGTTCACACTGGAAGTGCCAGTGCATAGCATTGCAATACTTGCAAGGCGAGGGTGGGGGTGTAACTTGGTAGGTTACACGTGATGACCGCTGGTTGTTGTACCGCGGTGGTGGGTTGTGGTAGGTTGGATGTGGGGCCTTGTCTACTTGGCGCTGGTACGCTGCACTGGTGGCACATTGAGGTCTCCTTATTCTTGACACTAGGCCGAACCATTCTTCAATGGTGTTTGGCTGCACAGTTGCGATTAATCGCTGGTCTGCGACGGAGAGTCCTTCGGTCAGAGACTCTTTTAATATGTCGGCGGGTAGGTTCAATTTCATGCCCATTACCGTTTTGTTTTGGTAGGAGTCTTCTAGGGGCATTTGAGGTGTCAATTTGATGGCCAGGAAGCTTGCAAACGACGCTTCTGTCGTTGTTGGGAATAAGTCTTTCAGTGTCTGGCGGGCTTCATTATAAAATAACCTATCTAACCGTAGGCTTCGGAAATATTGGAGGGGCTTACCTTGCAGGTAGCAGGGTAACTTGCGTAGGCGGTCCGTGTAGGTCATCTCCGCTTGATCTGCTTGGACATCGAAGTTGTCGAAAAAGCTCTGGGCTTCAGAGGTACCATCGTATGGACTCACGTCTATCTGCCTCGGAGATCAGGCGACCAGCAGCTTACTCAAGGCATCGGCGATCTGTGTCAGCGGGTCTGCTGAGGTCCCTTGGGGCGGCGACATTTCCTCCTCATCGAATGTTGTCTCTTGTTTGGGGACAGATGGCTCGGTCGAATCGTTGGACTGGTCGGTTTGCTCTTGCATCTTTGCACTTTCTCGCTTCTATCTGTACTATCTGGCCTTCTTCGTTTGGTATCCTGTCGGCTTAAAATGTGATGAGATCCTGTTGACACACGCTTTACTGTGTTGACCGAGAGGAACAGTCAGGATAAGGAGTTTTCCAGTACCTCTCTGCACCTTGAAAGACCTTTTACAGTTCTCACAAAGTACAGGCAGTCGTGGTCGAGGCAGAGTGGAAAGCTTGGGAATTTCCACACAAAAAAAAAACGAAGACACAGTTGCACTAAGAAAGTTCCGTGAACAGATAAAAGTTGAACTAGAAGCGAAAGATGGAGAGATAGAAGAGTTCTTACTGGTCTACATGGTGGATGAGGTGGACCTTGGTGACAACCGACGAGGGCTTCCGCTGATGGTAAATTGACTGCCAAGTGACTGTATTTTTGGCTAAGACGAGGGCCTTATATATTTTTTTGAGAAAGGGAGTATTGCATTTCAGCAGATGTGAAGAGTGTGGATCGTCTGGCGAAATTCTAAACTGGCGCCATCTTGACAGTTTCCAATCTATCTTTAGACTTTGTTGTGGGAATTCTAAATCTATCTCGATTTTAGACGTTTATGACCTTTTGCTTTAGCTCAACTCTTAATCTATTGCAGAGTTTTATTTATTTATCCTCAGTTTGTACAAAGTACATTACATATGATGATGTAATGACACATGTCAATAATGCGTATAATTATTTACATATGTGTTTCTATTATTCAACATGAAAATCTTGTTATAAGTTATATTCAATATGGGGTTGTTGGTTTAAATTACCATATATATGAATGTGGTGAGTTCTGGTAGCCTCTTGTAGAATCCTGTGGACTAAAACTGTGATGAGGTATCCAGTCGACTTATTTTATGGTGCGAGTCCCTGTCAACTCTCGCTATACTGTGTTGACCGAGAGGAACAGTCAGGATGGGGAGTTTTCCAGTACCTCTCTGCACCTTGTAAGACCTTTAAAAGTTTTCACAGAGTACAGGCAGTCGTGGTCGAGGCAGAGTGGAAAGCTTGGGAATGTCCATACAAAAATGAAGACACAGTTGCACTAAGAAAGTTCCGTGAACAGATAAAAGTTGAGCTAGGAGCGAAAGATGGAGATATAAGAGTTCTTACTGACTACATGGTGGATGAAGAGGACCTGGGGTACAACCGACGAGAGCTCACGCAGATGGTGAACTAACTGTATTTTTAGCTAGGACGGGGGCTTTATATACCTTTTCTGAGAAAGTGGGTTTTGCATTTCACCAGATGTGAAGAGTGTGGGTCGTCTGGTGACATTCTAAACTGGCGCCGTCCTCACAGCTTCCAATCTATCTTTAGATGTTGTTTGTGACTTCCATCTATCTCGTATTTAGACGTTTTTGACTTCTATTTCTTTAGCTCAACTCTTAATCTATTACAGAGTTTTATTTATTTATCCTCAGTTTGTACAAATTACATTACATATGATGATGCAATGACACATGTCAATCATGCGTATACTCATTTACAGATGTGTTTCTATTATACAACATGAAAATCTTGTTATAAGTTATATACAATATGGGGTTGTTGGTTAAATTACCATATATATACATAGGAGAAACAGGTAAAACTCTTGAAGAAAGAGTAAATCAACACAAAACAGCTTTTAAAAATCATAGCCCATTATCACTTCTAGTAGATCACGCACTCAAACAGGACCATATACCAAATTTTGAAAATACAAATATTATATACAACAACATTCAGGATAAACACTCAAGACTATTTCTTGTAGGGGTGTAGACAAGGTACTTGGTTACACTTAGGACAAGAGCCTTGCACTAACTAATTTATTAAAGCATAGGTGATATAAAGATTAAAAAAGGGAAAGAGAGAAACAAAGAGGTTACATCCTCCGGTAAACAAGCAACAGCGTTGTCAGCTTCTTTCCCTTTTTTAATCTTTATATCACCTATGCTTTAATAAATTAGTTAGTGCAAGGCTCTTGTTCTAAGTGTAACCAAGTACCTTGTCTACACCCCTACAATAAAAGATTATGAGACTGATTGGAGCTGCCTGAAGCATTGAACGGTAAGCCTATTTTTGTTCTCTCTCCCCCCCTTCAGTGGACGCCATCTTATAATGGAAGCTAACGAAAGTTTAACGAAAATTACCAAGCTAAATGGATTAAACTATTCCTCATGGAGCTTCCAAATTAAGCTCATTCTGATGGACAATGACTTATGGTCAATTGTTGACCCAGGCGAAGTCAAACCCGAGGGAGGGGATGTTGGTCTAATCAACAAATTTAATACGAGGCAGAATAAGGCTTTAGCAAAGATATGTCTCTCTATTGGTGAGGAGCAGCAAAACCATATCAGACATCTAAATTCCCCCAAAGAAGTTTGGGATGAATTACAAAGACTTTATGCACCCAGGGATAGCAAACACAGAATTCTCCAACTGCGTCGAAAGTTGTACTCCCAGAAATTCTGTCAACATGCGAACATGGATGCCTATTTGGGAAGCATAAATCTTATAGTGAGTGAACTCACAAGTGTAGGGGATAAAATTGAAGACGGTGATCTAAGCATGCTAATTCTTTGTGGAATGCCCGAGGACTGGGATAATGTTATATCAACAATGTGTAACTTACCAGAGTCAGAGTTCACCAGTGCCAACATCAGACGTAAATTGTTAGCTGAGGCAGAGCGCCGGTATGCTACAGCAAATGAAGGGATGGGTGCACTGTCAGTCAGGAACTCTAACAAGAAACAATTCCCTCATGAACATCAAGGTTCTAAAACTGTTAGAAAATGTTTCGGATGTGGGAAAACAGGGCATATTGCACGGGACTGTTTCAAACTGAAAAAGAATAACGGTAAACAACAGGAAAAGGGAGCGATACATCAACATCACGAAGCAAAGAACTTGTCTGTGATGTATAATGCAGCAGTTGTATCAGAAGAGGATACGTGGGTAATTGACTCAGGTGCCACGCATCATATGACTCCGAACAGAAGGTATTTTTCCACGTTGAATGACGAGAATGTAGGACAAGTGACCACCATTGATGGTACATCACATTCAAACATAGGAAGAGGTAATGCTCAAGTAGATCTGATCAACAATTCTGGACAACTTAGAAGCATAGTTGCTCAGAATGCAATGTTCGTACCTGGGATCAGACATGGTGTACTCTCTGTTCTACAAATTGTGGAAAATGGTCATGAGGTTATCTTCGACAAGAAGGGATGTCATATCTACGACAATGATCATAACTTGATGATCAGAGCAGAGAAGAGAGGAAGGCTCTATCTCGTCAGGACTGCTCCGTCTAGATTTCCAGAATCAGGAGAATGTTCAAATTCCATTGCTCAAACCAACAATTTTCGTAAATTCCCACTGAATTTATGGCATCAGAGACTCATGCATATCAACTATGACACCATAGTAGACATGATGAAAAGAGAAGTTGTCATTGGTTTGAACTGTCAGGCTGGAAAACCTGATAAGTGCTCTGATTGTATGATTGGAAAATCGACAAAAAGACCTTTCCTGAATTTGAGATCTACCAAGGAAACTCAGACACTAGCCCTTGTTCACTGTGATCTAATGGGACTGTTCAACATTGAGAGCTGGGGAGATTTGTCTTGACCATCATTGATGACGCATCAAGATATACAAGGGTATATTTCCTCAAAAGGAAGGGCGATACTCTAGAAAAATTCAAGGAATGGATGAAAGAAGCTGAAAATCAGACGGGATTTTCTCTCAAGAGGATCCGTACAGATAACGGACTAGAGTTCTGTTCATCTCCTTGGGATATTTTCACGAAGGCCCATGGTATAGTACATGAACGCACCATGGTCTACACACCTGAACAGAATGGTGTCGCCGAACGCATGAATAGGACTTTGCTGAACTTAGTGAGGAGTACTGTGAACAGTTGCAATCTGCCAACCGCCTCTTGGGCAGAGCTCACCAACACAGCAGCATACTTGAGAAATCGTGTTTCAAACAGACACAATGAAGAGAAAACACCTTTTGAATTGTGGTTTGGAAAAAGACCTGCTCTGCAACATCTGAGAGCAATCGGCTGCGAAACCTTTGTTCATGTTCCAAAACAAAGAAGGAATTCGAAGCTTCAGCCAAGAGCCACTAAAGGAATTCTCGTGGGTTATTCTCTACAGGGACGAGGTTGGAGAATCTGGATTCCTGAAAAGCGCCAAGTGGTGGAATCTAGAAATTGTGTATTCAAAGAAGAAATCCTCTATAAAAATCCCAAAAGAGAAAAGGATACTCTACCATCTGTCCATTTCTCCTCGAAAGAGGCCTCCTTTCAAGAAGAAAGTAATGCAGATCAACCAGTAGACCGAGAAACTGAAGAACTGATTGGAACTACAGGTGGAATAGATCAGCTATCTGAGACTCTCCCAGAGAACCTGAGAAGCCATCCTATGACACTCCGAAGTCATGGAAAGACGGCAGAATCTCCGGAAGAGGATAATAGTGGTGGACAGATAAATGCCACAAGTGCAGAGGACAATAACCCCACTTATGAAGAAGCAATCGAACTTTTCTACACTCCGAGTGCTGAGAACCCTGCTGACTTCCTTACCAAGCCTCTTGCTAGAAGCTAGCATGAAAAGTACTGTAGAGCGCTGATGGACTATCGGAATAAACGTCCAGCGGAAGTTTTTCCGGGAGGGGATATGTTGGACACCTGCCAGCGCTGCCACTCAAGTACAACACGTGACCGGAAGGATGACGTCGGCACCCTCCCCCTCCAACTGACTGTAAATGTTTAGACTGACAACGCTGTGGCTTGTTTACCGGAGGATGTAACCTCTTTGTTTCCTCTCTTTCCCTTTTTAATCTTTATATCACCTATGCTTTAATAAATTAGTTAGTGCAAGGCTCTTGTCCTAAGTGTAACCAAGTACCTTGTCTACACCCCTACAAGACTATTTTTAGAAAGTTGGACCTCAATGAAAGATACCAACAGTATTAATAGAAAAATTGACATCCCTCAGTTATATTTACAGTTCAAATCGATTTAAAATTATTTTCTAATTCTTATTCTTATACTTATTATGAATCATGTATATATAGTCTATTATTATTGATATTTATGTGTATATTTTAAATTTTAGCCCCAGAGTTGTAAATATTTTATATATCGTCGCGTGAAGGCATCGCGTGATCATCCAAAGCAGTTTAAAAACAAGAAACGCCCTGATGAAGTTAGGCGTATAGCCTATTGAAATATTGGCATTTTTATATTAAATAAAATGTTTGTTTTATATTAGATCCAAAATATTCCCTTTAATTAATATATGTAATAATGTTGCAAATGTCGATTTATGGATAAGCTGGCAGTCGTGTACGTGAGGCGAGTGTTGATGATCTTTCCACACGCGGACAACAAGAAGCAGAGGCAGGGCTAGATGTTAGCACATAGAGGGATCGGGGACAGCCCACGGGACAGAGGTAGAGGCCATTACACAAACTTGGAAGCTTATCACCGAGACATGGAGAGAGAGAGAGAGTGTGTGAGAGAGGCAGGCTGAAGCGGACTGTCGAGAAACACCCCCTAGAACCATCTGCTTACCCCCTGTCAAAACTTGTCCTGTTTTCAGGGGTCGTCTCTAAAGAGTCCCTGGACCCCCCACATGGGCTTTGGCATTTTCCTCCTCTCTCCCCAGCTGTCCCCAGCTGACCGCTCTTTGGATTTTTATTTTGACGTCAACATTTTTAGTGCTACATACAAATAGGGGTTTACAGGCATTATCAATATAGATATAGAATATACGTATATAGCGTATACAAAATATGGGGTAGTAGCAAATAGAAACGGTGTACATTTTAAAAGAAGGTAGAATATTTTAAGGCATCGGCTCTACCTAATTGGGATATATGTGACATATACTAAAAGTGTCATTATTATACAGTTCAAAATATACTATAGAATGTGCCCCCGGTGATAAGGTTTGTTTGGGGAAATGAAATAACATGAATGATAACCTAACAAACCTATTATAAAATCAAAAGAAATAATTTGGGCAAAAATTAGTAAAAATTATTATAAATATAGAATAATAAAATAGGACAATAATGATGACGTCTCAATAAGATATGGAATATGATAAAAGAAAATACATAAGAAAAAATGATAAAATTAGGAAAATATGCAAGATAAAATTAGAGATGCCGTAAAAGTAATTTATTTATAAAAAAATGAGAACCTATTGAATGAAAAAATAACTAAAAGAAAAGCATAAAGCTATTAAGTTGAACTAAGATTATGAGTTGACGCAGAGGGTTGATGAGGGTATATGTTCCTGCAAAGAAATAGCTTAATGAGTTCTGCAATGCAGTACGAACTTGTGTTAGTGAGGTACTGTTTTCATTAGCAGAACGTCCAAGATGTTCTGTTTGCATCATTAGTCAGACTAGCAGGGAGAGGTATGTAGGTTGAAAAATGTGGAAAGAGAAAGGTAAACGCAAGAGATGTACTGCTGCCAATAAAGATGGTACCCGGCTTGTATGATGGAAAAAAAAAGTTAAAATGATAAAAATTATGAACCGGGTAATAAAAAAAGGAATCTAGCTGGGTATCCTGAACTCACTATTGGGAACGATATAGCGAGGAAGGATGTTTCCAGTTGGATTAAAAAAAAATTCTGGGGAGCAAGAATCTCTTGAGGGGAGTATATGAGATTGGGGAATGAAGAAAGGGAAGGTAGCTGCAAGGGTTGCTCTGTTGCAAGAGCGGCCAGCTGGGGACAGCTGGGGAGAGAGGAGGAAAATTCCAAATCCCATGTGGGGCCCCCAGGGACTCTTTAGAGACGACCCCTGAAAACAGGACAAGTTTTGGCAGGGGGTCAGCAGATGGTTCTAGGGGGTGTTTCTCGACAGTCCGCTTCAGCCTGTCTCTCACACACACTCTCTCTCTCCATGTCTCGGTGATATGCATCCAAGTTTGTGTAATGGCCTCTACCTCTGTCCCGTGGGCTGTCCCCGATCCCTCTATGTGCTAACATCTAGCCCTGCTTCTGCTTCTTGTTTTCCGCGTGTGGGAAGATTATCAACACTCACCTCACGTACACGACTGCCAGCTTATCCATAAATCGACATTCGCAACAATATTTCAGAAAGTCGACAGGATAACTGAGGATATCGACATGCAGAGGATGAAAGAGGCACCGGTGGTCAACGGCGCATTCGTGTGGATGCTCCTTCTACTTGCCCTCCACCTTGACGATCCAGTGAACCATCTCAAAGACGCCATGCGAGGATTATCTGTACCTCGCACCGAGGAATTCATCATCTCCTCCATCGACAGCTCCTGCGCCACGAGGAACTTCTTCCATCGGCTCGAACAAGCAGACAAGATTCATCGAGAAATCCTGGCATTGCCCTGCCAACCAGCATCGACGATGTCCTATGGCAACCACCGCAGAAAGGATCACCAAGCCTCATCGCAGCCCACTCCACAAGACCCATTAAAGACATCCATCTGGTCGGAGAATTTTCTCTACAAAACTATTTAATGTAACACCATCTCCGTTTTTTTTTCGCACTGAATTAACTACTCAATTGATACCCTATTTTTTAAGCAATAGGATTTTTATTATAAATTCATCAAGTCCATTATTTTACCTGCCCCATTACTATTTCACCTTTATCAATTTTATTATTATTTATTATTATTTTGTGTGCCATTAGCAATGCCGTCAGCCATCAACAACTAATTTTTCCTCCTTCAAATCGTAATCTTCACCATCTCTAGGCTTATTACACACATATTATAACTACAACCATCTTTCTCATCATTTTAAAACTTTTAATATATTGACAACGTTAATAATATTTTTTAATAATTTAAGATATTTTGAATTTATATAATTTATCAATTTCGTTTTTCAAATTTTATCGTTGACGTCTTCTAACCTCCCCTGCCCATACCTTCTCGTGAATTGCCACAAGGGCTTCCTATTCGCCAAACATTTAATTTTCTTTTCATTGATTAATCCAACTGAAAATCCTTCCTCGCTTTATCATTCCCAATAGTGAGTTCAGGATAGCCAGCTAGATTATTTTTCTTATCACCCAGCTCATCATTACCAATAATCATTTTTTCTTTTTTATTATCATTCAAGTCGGGTGAAATTATCATTGGCAACAGAGCAACCCTTGCAGCTACCTTCCCTTTCTTCATTCCCCAATCTCATATACTCCCCTCAAGAGATTCTTGCTCCCCAGAATTTTTTTTTTAATCCAACTGGAAACATCCTTCCTCGCTATATTGTTCTCAATAGTGAGTTCAGGATACCCAGCTAGATTCCTTTTTTTTATTACCCGGTTCATAATTTTTATCATTTTAACTTTTTTTTTTCCATCATACAAGCCGGGTACCATCATTATTGGCAGCAGTACATCTCTTGCGTTTACCTTTCTCTTTCCACATTTTTCAACCTACATACCTCTCCCTGCTAGTCTGACTAATGATGCAAACAGAACATCTTGGACGTTCTGCTAATTAAAACAGTACCTCACTAACACAAGTTCGTACTGCATTGCAGAACTCTTTAAGCTATTTCTTTGCAGGAACATATACCCTCATCAACCCTCTGCGTCAACTCATAATATTAGTTCAACTTAATAGCTTTATGCTTTTCTTTTAGTTATTTTTTCATCCAATAGGTTCTCATTTTTTTATAAATAAATTACTTTTACGGCATCTCTAATTTTATCTTGCATATTTTCCTAATTTTATCATTTTTTCTTATGTATTTTCTTTTATCATATTCCATATCTTATTGAGACGTCATCATTATTGTCCTATTTTATTATTCTATATTTATAATAATTTTTACTAATTTGTGCCCAAATTATTTCTTTTGATTTTATAATAGGTTTGTTAGGTCATCATTCATGTTATTTCATTTCCCCCAAACAAACCTTCATCACCGGGGACACATTCTATAGTATATTTTGACCTGTATAATAATGACACTTTTAGTATATGTCACATATCTCACAATTAGGTAGAGCCGATGCCTTAAAATATTCTACCTTCTTTTAAAATGTACGCCGTTTCTATTTGCTACTACCCCCATATTTTGTATACGCTATATACTTATTTTCTATATCTATATTGATGATGCCTGTAAACCCCTATTTGTATGTAGCACTAAAAATGTTGACGTCAAAATAAAAATCCAAAGAGCGGTCAGCTGGGGACAGCTGGGGAGAGAGGAGGAAAATGCCAAAGCCCATGTGGGGCCTCCAGGGACTCTTTAGAGACGACCCCTGAAAACAGGACAAGTTTTGACAGGGGGTAAGCAGATGGTTCTAGGGGGTGTTTCTCGACAGTCCTCTTCAGCCTGTCTCTCTCACACACTCTCTCTCTCTCCATGTCTCGGTGATAAGATTCCAAGTTTGTGTAATGGCCTCTACCTCTGTCCCGTGGGCTGTCCCCGATCCCTCTATGTGCTAACATCTAGCCCTGCCTCTGCTTCTTGTGGTCCGCGTGTGGAAAGATCATCAACACTCGCCTCACGTACACGACTGCCAGCTTATCCATAAATCGACATTTGCAACATTATTACATATTTATGAAAAACGTATCATTAAATGGAAGATAGGTATCTTTTTATTTGTAAACGTTACGAGCTTTCGGGCAAACGCCCTTCTACAGGTTTGACAGAAATTAAGGCGAGAGACCGACCTATATACAAGGGATGATTTACATAATAAACAATTTTTATAAGATAGCAGTAAGAATTTTTTAATTTTTAATAAGTAACTATTGTATTGATATGGTAATAAGATGTTTTATACTAGATTTTTAACTATGTAAAAAAGGAATAGATTAACTTGAAACAAAAATATCATAAATTTCAGGAATTTCTATTTTTCTATTTATGCTTTTAAGTTTGGTGGATACTATGGATTCTAACATTAATCTTTGGTGTAGGTTGGGTATGTTACGGTAATGGATAGTGGGGTGGTTGGTATTAAAAGAGTGGCCAGTGGATGCAACATGCTGATAGATGAGGGAACGTGGGTCGTTGTTATTAATGTTGCGGGTGTGTTCTGACATTCTAATGGCGACGGTTCTACCTGTCTCACCCACATAAGTGGCGGAACAATGTTCGCATGAGACAGAGTAGACCGCCCCAGAAGAATCCAGAGGACTGAGTTGGGTACCAGTTTTTGTAATGGGGTGTCGGAGAAGTAAGTGGATACTGGGGGTATTAATGAAAAAGGTGCGAATGCCAAATGGCTTGATGAGGCGGGAGATACTAACTGTTACATATATTAATTAAATGGAATATTTTGGATCTAATATAAAACAAACATTTTATTTAATATAAAAATGCCAATATTTCAATAGGCTATACGCCTAACTTCATCAGGGCGTTTCTTGTTTTTAAACTGCTTCGGATGATCACGCGATGCCTTCACGCGACGATATATAAAATATTTACAACTCTGGGGCTAAAATTTAGAATATACACATAAATATCAATAATAATAGACTATATATACATGATTCATAATAAGTATAAGAATTAAAAAATAATTTTAAATCGATTTGAACTGTAAATATAACGGAGGGATGTCAATTTTTCTATTAATACTGTTGGTATCTTTCATTGAGGTCCAACTTTCTAAAAATAGTCTTGAGTGTTTATCCTGAATGTTGTTGTATATAATATTTGTATTTTCAAAATTTGGTATATGGTCCTGTTTGAGTGCGTGATCTACTAGAAGTGATAATGGGCTATGATTTTTAAAAGCTGTTTTGTGTTGATTTACTCTTTCTTCAAGAGTTTCACCTGTTTCTCCTATGTATATATATGGTAATTTAACCAACAACCCCATATTGTATATAACTTATAACAATAATTTCATGTTGTATAATAGAAACACATCTGTAAATGAGTATACGCATGATTGACATGTGTCATTGCATCATCATATGTAATGTAATTTGTAAAAACTGAGGATAAATAAATAAAACTCTGTAATAGATTAAGAGTTGAGCTAAAGAAATAGAAGTCAAAAACGTCTAAATACGAGATAGATGGAAGTCACAAACAACATCTAAAGATAGATTGGAAGCTGTGAGGACGGCGCCAGTTTAGAATGTCACCAGACGACCCACACTCTTCACATCTGGTGAAATGCAAAACCCACTTTCTCAGAAAAGGTATATAAAGCCCCCGTCCTAGCTAAAAATACAGTTAGTTCACCATCTGCGTGAGCTCTCGTCGGTTGTACCCCAGGTCCTCTTCATCCACCAGGTAGTCAGTAAGAACTCTTATATCTCCATCTTTCGCTCCTAGCTCAACTTTTATCTGTTCACGGAACTTTCTTAGTGCAACTGTGTCTTCATTTTTGTATGGACATTCCCAAGCTTTCCACTCTGCCTCGACCACGACTGCCTGTACTCTGTGAAAACTTTTAAAGGTCTTACAAGGTGCAGAGAGGTACTGGAAAACTCCCCATCCTGACTGTTCCTCTCGGTCAACACAGTATAGCGAGAGTTGACAGGGACTCGCACCATAAAATAAGTCGACTGGATACCTCATCACAGTTTTAGTCCACAGGATTCTACAAGAGGCTACCAGAACTCACCACATTCATATATATGGTAATTTTAAACCAACAACCCCATATTGAATATAACTTATAACAAGATTTTCATGTTGAATAATAGAAACACATATGTAAATAATTATACGCATTATTGACATGTGTCATTACATCATCATATGTAATGTACTTTGTACAAACTGAGGATAAATAAATAAAAACTCTGCAATAGATTAAGAGTTGAGCTAAAGCAAAAGGTCATAAACGTCTAAAATCGAGATAGATTTAGAATTCCCACAACAAAGTCTAAAGATAGATTGGAAACTGTCAAGATGGCGCCAGTTTAGAATTTCGCCAGACGATCCACACTCTTCACATCTGCTGAAATGCAATACTCCCTTTCTCAAAAAAATATATAAGGCCCTCGTCTTAGCCAAAAATACAGTCACTTGGCAGTCAATTCACCATCAGCGGAAGCCCTCGTCGGTTGTCACCAAGGTCCACCTCATCCACCATGTAGACCAGTAAGTACTCTTCTATCTCTCCATCTTTCGCTCCTGGTTCAACTTTTATCTGTTCACGGAACTTTCTTAGTGCAACTGTGTCTTCGTTTTTTTTTGTGTGGAAATTCCCAAGCTTTCCACTCTGCCTCGACCACGACTGCCTGTACTTTGTGAGAACTGTAAAAGGTCTTCCAAGGTGCAGAGAGGTACTGGAAAACTCCTTATCCTGACTGTTCCTCTCGGTCAACACAGTAAAGCGTGTGTCAACAGGATCTCATCACATTTTAAGCCGACAGGATACCAAACGAAGAAGGCCAGATAGTCCAGATAGAAGCGAGAAAGTGCAAAGATGCAAGAGCAAACCGACCAGTCCAACGATTCGACCGAGCCATCTGTCCCCAAACAAGAGACGACATTTGATGAGGAGGAAATGTCGCCGCCCCAAGGGACCTCAGCAGACCCGCTGACACAGATCGCCGATGCCTTGAGTAATCTGCTGGTCGCCTGATCTCCGAGGCAGATAGACGTGAGTCCATACGATGGTACCTCTGAAGCCCAGAGCTTTTTCGACAACTTCGATGTCCAAGCAGATCAAGCGGAGATGACCTACACGGACCGCCTACGCAAGTTACCCTGCTACCTGCAAGGTAAGCCCCTCCAATATTCCAAAGCCTACGGTTAGATAGGTTATTTTATAATGAAGCCCGCCAGACACTGAAAGACTTATTCCCAACAACGACAGAAGCGTCGTTTGCAAGCTTCCTGGCCATCAAATTGACACCCCAAATGCCCCTAGAAGACTCCTACCAAAACAAAACGGTAATGGGCATGAAATTGAACCTACCCGCCGACATATTAAAAGAGTCTCTGACTGAAGGACTCCCTGTCGCAGACCAGCGATTAATCGCAACTGTGCAGCCAAACACCATTGAAAAATGGTTCGATCTAGTGTCAAGAATAAGGAGACCTCAGTGTGCCACCAGTGCAGCGTACCAGCGCCAAGTAGACAAGGCCCCACATCCAACCTCCATTGTCTTTCATGATTGCCATCTTCCAGGAAGAAGAAGGTCTTTACTTTTTTACTTCCTGGATGATGCAATCCTGGTAATTGCTGTTCTATCTTTTTCGCGAGGCCTAACCTTTATTAAAACCTTTGGACGATACATTGCATAGATTGTGCTGGGATTACATCTTGGTACATACAAATTATCACAGATGCGTCCCCTCCATGTGAAGAATTCAAAAAGGGGTAGCCTGAAGTGAATTCTGTAAGAGAAAAGTAATTTTGTGGGAAAAATTAATTAAGGGCACTGTGAGGCTATATACAATTATCGTAGGTAAAATAAAAAATATAAAAGAGAGTGGTGTTGGTGAAATAATTGTTGAGAAGAAGGAAGAAAATAAAAATAAAATGATGATGCCTATACAATTCAACTCGAGTTATGGAAAGCTAAATCGAGTGAATTTTTCTGTTAGAGCTTTTGGAAATCAAAATAAAATAATATTTAAAAGAAATCAAAGTGAATGCGCATACATTGCATAGATTGTGCTGGGATTACATCTTGGTATTTACAAATTATCACAGATGCGTCCCCTCCATGTGAAGAATTCAAAAAGGGGTAGCCTGAAGTGAATTCTGTAAGAGAAAAGTAATTTTGTGGGAAAAATTAATTATGGGCACTGTGAGGCTATATACAATTATCGTAGGTAAAATAAAAAATATAAAAGAGAGTGGTGTTGGTGAATGGTTATGGAAAGCTAAATCGAGGGAATTTTCTGTTAGGGCTTTGGAAAATCAATATATATATATTATATAATCTAAAAACTCAAATATTTCTATATTTTAAAATATATATATTTCATTTTATTCATTGATAATTTTACTTTTTTTTATCATCTTTTTTAGAAAGACTTTCAGTTTTGGTTGTATAGTTTTGTTGTAAATATGCGTAGTTAATATATCTATCCTTTTTAATCACTAATATAGGGGATTAACTTTATAAATTCTATATAATGTGAAAATAACTAATGTGTAATATTTCCTCAAGTAATTGAAAATAAAAGCTACTTGACGGTAAATAATTATATTATTTTATCACGACTGCACCTCAACCCTTTATCTTATCGATCCTTTGTCTTATCAAGCCTTATCTAACAACAACAAAATATTCATAACAATAAGTCGACAGGATTACCTGAATTTTCAACCCAATTGCTCTATAAATTATTCAAATTTTATAAAACTATTTTTACAAAATGTCTCGCAAACAAAAGAATGTAAAACATGCCATGACATCAAATCCAAGTACTATAGAAATACCGAAATTTAATGGTCAAAATTTAAACATAATATCTTGGCTCAAATATTTTAACAAAAAATGTTTACAGAAGCATCTTGATGAAGATTTTAAACAAAATAATTTATCAAATTATCTCGAGGGTGAAGCTTTCAGTTATTATATAGAAGAGTTACAAGATATAGATAATTGGGGGGATTTAGAACAAAAATTGATAACAAATTTTACAATAAAGGATTCAAATATATTTAGTAGGTTTATAAATTTAAAATATAATGATAAAGATGATCTGGAACAATATTTTAGGGAAAATTCTGCCTTAGCCAATAAACTTAATCTTGAAAAAACACTTTTACTAGAAGCACTTACAGATGGAATGCCAGATCACCTAAAAAAATATCTAATAGCTGCAAGAGTACAAGAACCTTCAGACTGGTATAAAATTACAACCCAATTAAAATTATCAACAAATAAAGAAGAAGAAACCCAACAACCCTCTACCAGTACAAGAAGTAAGCAATTTACTCCAGTACAATTTAACTCCAACTCCTCCAAAGCTCATCAATACCAGCCTTTTCCCAAGACAGCAAGCAGCAGCTCACCACCAGCAAGAACTCCACAAACCCATAAACCTACCTCCATACCCCTGCAAGATATGTGCATCCCACCAGCTACCCAACCAGATCCATTTTCATAGAGACTGCCCACTTAAGAACAATACTCATCCGAAGCGCATCAACCCAGGTAGAACATTATTACTATTTTCTGTATTTATAAACCAAATATCTTTACCTTTGTGTACTTGACACTGCATCATCTATTTCAATTATCCCTTTAAAATACTTAAACCATATTTATTATAAAATATTAGACAATTCCCCAAAAGAAAGAATAGGTCAGGTAGAAGGATTTAGTTACCCATTATACAAAATATTAGTTAGGCTTAGCTTAGGTAAAATTACAAAGTATCAAGAAATGTTTGTTTTTTTGTGATAGTCCAATAGAATATCTTATTTTAGGTTTACCAACATTTTATTCATTTAAGTTACAAATAGATTTCTCAAAAAACCTTCTTTTCCAAAATTATAAATTATTGTATTCTTTTAATCCAAAAACTGATAATCAGAAGTCATATGCCACTACCCTATGTATTCCAGACCCTTACTATGTTAAAAATTCATCCCTTTTAAATATTAACCCATTGTGTAATTTCAATTCTTTTGATATACCAACTACAAATGTTGAACTTATAGATCCTACTTCTCTCTCTCTCAAATCCCATTATTGATTCTAACTCATTTCACAGTATACGACAACCGGGCTCTATAAAAAATTATAATTCTTATTTAGACTTTAGTAAAGTAGATATTGATCCAAATTTCTCAAATCAAAAAATTTCAGATATATTGCATAAATATAAGAATGTTTTCTCTAAACACAATTTTGATATAGGACACATAAAGACTAACCCAATTTGCATATCTCTTTAAGATAATATTCCAATAGCACAAAAGCCATATAGGACATCTTTTTACAATAATACTGAAATACAAAAACAAATAACTGAATTGTTAAAATATGATATAATCAGACCCTCATCTAGCCCCTATTGTTCTCCTGCATTATTAGTGAATAAAAAATCTGATGCCCCAAATCACCCCACAAGACTCTGTATAGATTATAGAAAACTTAATCAAAAAACGGCTCCAGAGCATACCCCAATTCCACTTATAGAACAAACTATAGATAGGTTATCACAGTCAAAAATATATACTGTTCTAGATGTTAAAAATGCATACTGGCATATACCCATAGATGAAAAAGATAGACATAAAACTTCATTTGTAACACAATTAGGATTTTATGAATGGAACAGACTTCCATATGGTCTAAAAAATGCACCTTCACAATTTGAAAGGATTATGAAATCAGTTTTCACTAAACATAACATACACTATGCCTTAAATTATTTTGATGATATTATTATACACTCCAAAACTTATGAAGAACACATTAAACATTTAGAAGACATATTAGGTATATTCGAACAAGAGGATATAAAGCTCAATCTCAATAAATGCAAATTTTTACAAAAAGAAATACAATTCTTAGGATACACTATTAACTCAGGAAAATATACACCAAAATAATACAAATATTGAAGCAATTTTAAAATTAAATAGACCATATAATATTAAAACCTTACAGAGATATTTAGGCACCATAAATATTTATAATAAATTTATACCCCATTATGCGCAAATTACGGCACCTTTGAATGAACTTTTGTTAAAAAATGCTCCTTGGCTATGGAGTGCGAAACATGAACAAGCCTTCCAAACACTTAAAAATTCACTCATATCACAACCTGTACTATATATTTATGACCCATCAAAACCTTGCCATTTATTCACAGACGCCTCAAGTCTAGGAGTAGCAGGAGTTCTTAAACAACCAGATAAACAAGCATTTTATACCCCATATGTTACTTTTCAAGAAAACTTCACCCTTATGAACAGAATTATACTGCCTCAGAAATTGAAACATTAGCTATCATTAATTCAGTACAAAGATTTCACACATATCCACACAACATACATTTTACATTGCACACAGATCACTCACCTTTAAAATGGATCAATAGTGTAAAAAATTTACAAGGTAGGTTATTTAGATGGTCCTTAATTCTATCTCAATATAACTTTGACATTAAACATATTAAAGGATTAAATAATATAGAAGCAGACATGCTGTCAAGAGCACCTGTCTCATTTTACCTAACATATAATGAGTTAAAAGAACACCAAACAACAGAACAAATTAGCAATAGTAAACTTAAAATACAAAATGGCCTTTATACAATTATTAGAAAGGGTTTTAAAAGAGCTTTTGTACCACAAACACTAAGACACAAATTATTAAACAAAGTACACACAAAGCATGGACATATTGGAACAACTCAAATGACTAAAATAATTTCTCCACACTATTATTGGCCACATAAGACTAGGGATATTGCTAATTACACCAAACATTGTGAAACTTGCCAGATTAACAAGTCTAGGGATATGAGAATTGTTTATGGGCCACTACAACAGATGCCAATAGCCACACACCCAAATCACATTTTTTCTCTAGATACATTGGGCGGGTTACATAATTATGGGACAACAAGACACAGTATCCATATGATAGTAGATCACCATAGTATATTCCTTTGGGCTTTTCCAACAAAATATCTGTATCAACTGATTCTTATATAACTTGTTTGAGAAATTCATTCCAAATTAATAAACCTGAAATATTAATAACTGACAGAAATGCAGCTTTTCTCAGCAGTAAATTTAAACATTTTTTGGAGAGAAATAATGTTAAGCATCTACTCACCAGTTCCCATCACCCAGAAACAAATGAAAAAGTAGAAAGACTAAATTCCACTATCATTAATAGGTTAAGATGTAAATATATTGCTAATTTAAAGATTCCTTGGACAAAATATATTCCTAAAATTACTGAAAGCTATAATGAAACAGTATATACCACAACAGGCTTTACTCCTAAATTCTTATACTATGGAATAAAACCACAGTATATAGAACATGACACAGAAACACTTACACTAATAGAAAAGGCAAGAAAATTAGCCATTGAAAGAACCATAAAATCCCATGAACACAGCACACAACTTTATGATATTAAACCCCCAGAACCCATTTTTAAAGAAGGAGATCAGGTATTAGTAAAAACCTTTATATATCCAAACACTGGTAAATTAACTCAAAGATATATAGGCCCATTTACTATTTTAAAACAACTTTCTCCAGTAACATATGAAATTAATAAACCCAATTTACCCCAAAGAAAACAAACAGAAATTATACACTCTAATAAGCTTAAATTATTCACCCAGAAGCAGATTTTTTACTTCATTATAGCACTAACATAGAAAATGACTAAATAGTAAACCAAAATTATAACACCAAGTTAATAGATATTGATGATAAACCATGTATTTTACAGGAAGGCCATCTTTTGGACATGGACAATGAAGAACAAATATCAACCCCAATTCTTAAGCCTTCACAAATAACTTAATGCCACTCCATACATCTAAGCGTTTCATTACTCAACCATGTAAAAATAACATTTTCTACTGCTTTTTGATATTTTGAAGTGTAACTAGCATGACATAATTAATCAATTTTAAATACCTTTTTTGCTTCATATCCATATTTCCTAGGAAGCGCCTATTAATACTTCTTATATAAACTTTTATTATAGTTTCATAATTATATAAATTATTTGTAAACAAACTTTCTTTTGTTTATTTTGAAAGAAATGTGGATATTGATTTTTATTGTTTCATTTTTAATTATTTCTATAGATTTATTGATTTCGTTTAATTAATTATTTTTAATTACCAATTTTATTTTAAAATTTTAATTTTTTTAAATCTTTTTCACAGGGGGGAATATTATATAATCTAAAAACTCAAATATTTCTATATTTTAAAAAATATATATTTCATTTTATTCATTGATAATTTTACTTTTTTTATCATCGTTTTTAGAAAGACTTTCAGTTTTGGTTGTATAGTTTTGTTGTAAATATGCGTAGTTAATATATCTATTCTTTTTAATCACTAATATAGGATTAACTTTATAAATTATATATAATGTGAAAATAACTAATGTGTAATATTTCCTCAAGTAATTGATAATAAAAGCTACTTGACGGTAAATAATTATCTTTTTTTATCACGACTGCACCTCAACCCTTTATCTTATCGATCCTTTGTATTATCAAGCCTTATCTAACAACAACAAAATATTCATAACATATATATATATAAAAAATTAAAAGAAAACAAAGTGAGTTTTCGTTGAAAAAAATTGTTAGAAAACAAGGTGAATTTTCGTTAAAAAAAAAACTATTGTTGAGTGGTTGAAAAAGTAAAATTTGTTTATAACAAAAATAAAAAAGAAGTTGTTATATAAATGGTAAATATTTGATTAAGCATTTGAATTTCAAAAATTAAAAAAATGTAAATGAATGGGGTGAGAAAAAAAATGTATGTAGAGAGATTTGCAAAATCTCTTAGTGATAAAAAGTTACATCCCAATGTTTCTAGGTCACGCGGCATTTCCGAGTTTTTAATTGCCCTCGTAGATTTTTTTTTGTCTCTTGTGCGACTTGTGGATGGAAACATGATCCTTCCCAGAATCGCGTTTATATTATGTGTACAGGAGACACGGGAATCTAGTTAACCTCAAGTTTGTATTTGTATTTGTTGTAATGTTTTTGGGGTTGTATTGTCTTTCAAGATCTCAAGGCCGAGTGTTTTATATTAATTTGTCCCGAACCTTAATGCGTTCTAGGGGTTGTTATGCGTATCCCCTAGGGCACCTAAGTTGTGCTCGCCTGATATCCACTTCGTTATCGGGAGGTCGTGACCGGAATCGAATCTCTGAATACAGGATTCGAGGAGAGTCCTCGACCCTTTTAAAGTGGTCGGCTCTTCCTTTCGGAAGAAACGTAAGCTCGAAGGCTTTACTACCTAATTTTTTTCTTATCCTATCTTTTAAGTTGTAATGTGCATGTTTTTGTTCGTATTTGGCCTTTAGATCCGAATTTTGCGTATTGGTCGTGAGTATTGGATGCTGGTTTTATGTGGGTAACATGTAATATTGTTTGGGAGTGTTGGGAAAAGAATCGATATTTTTGTAATTCATTGGGATTGCGGTGTTTTGAGAATTAAATTTGTGTATTAATATAATATTAATAAAATTATATTAATATAATTAAATGTGTGTTTTTGTAAGAATCGGGATGTGAACTCATTGGGATGCTTCCAAGCTGAGTGAATGTTATGGACGACATTTGGTGATAGTCAAGATGGCGGACGCCTTGTGTAAATTGCGGGGAGGCCAAGAGGTGACCTCAATCGCACTGGAGTCGTTATTCTGACCGGAAGCGAGGGGGGCCCATGCGGGGATTTCCTAAATTAGTTCTGACTCCCCCTCCCGTAATTGATCTGGAGATCTCAATTTCCGCTGGAAACTTTCTCCCATTGTCTCCAACACGAGAATCAGAAATGCATGAAATTCACTGCCTATATGGAAGATGGCTTCCTGTAATTGGTAAAGCCTTTGGGGCTGTTGGGTATATAGTCCAAGGTAGATTACTATGGTAAATGGGGCAAGGGAGTATGGCATAGTCAGAAGACAGATAAAAAGTATTAAGTGAAATATGGGAAACCTGCACATTTTTTCCCATGTTTTCTCCATGAGTTGATGGCTTTGTGTATCGTATTGTAATTCGATTGGTTTTGGCGGACTTAGTGGAGGATTAGTTGTGATTGGATCTATCTGTGGATGGGCCATGTCGCGTTTTTTTGTTATTGGTGAAGGGTTATAAATCGGGTTTTGGTAAAAATGGTGGGATCTAAATGAATGAAAGGTTCGCTGTTCGTCGGTTTGATTGTCAGCGGTTCTGTTGGAAAAATGTCGGGTGTAAGATGTTTAAATGGAAACGTGTAATTGTTCCTATGTTGTAGATGGTGTATTTTTGTTATGGGTGGTGTATTGGGTATTTTTTGTGTCCGGGTTTAGTTTGTTTATGTGGACTATATCGATGTCTCTTTGGAGATGTTGGTTGGATCTATCAATACGTTTTGTCAATTGGCAGGTTGGACAGGTTTTGACCTTTTGTGCAATGTCTTGTGTCATGTCCTGCCAATAATATTGAGCGGAGATGAATCTCGTCATCTTTGAGATGCCTGGATGATTGTATTGGGTGTGTACTGATTGAAGTACTTTGTTGGTGAGTGTTTTTGGGATGATTATTTTGGTTACACCTTTGCGGGAAATGGTACGAAGTCCGTTGTGATCAATGGTCAGTTCAGAATCTCCAGATGGGGAAGGCTGATGGCTCTTAATGAGGGAGGCGTCTAAGAAGCCACAGAACGGGTTACGAGATATGATGTCCGTTTCATATTGTTGTTCTCCTTTTATGTAATGAACCTTATATTCGTAGCTCGATAGCCGTAATCTCCATCGAAATAATCTGCCTGAAGGGTTTTTGATCGACTTCAGCCATTGCAGTGCGTGATGGTCAGAAAATATGGTGAATTTTCTGTCCATCAAATAGACGCGGAATTTATCCACACTCTCAACGATTGCTAGACATTCTAATTCAGAGATGGAATAATTCCGTTCGTGTGAACGTAAGGGGGCGGCTGAAGTATTGGACTGGGTAGATCTTCCCATCAGGGTGGACCTGTTTGAGGACGCCTGCTATGCCGAGTGTTGATGCGTCACAGTACACTTGGCATGGCAGACCTTCCTGGTAAAGATGTAAAATGGGGTGTGTGGTGAGTCTTTCCTTCAGGCAAGTGAACGCCTTCTGGCATTTGTCATCCCAGACCCACGTGACATCCTTTTTGAGAAGGTTGTTAAGTGGCGTCCTCAAGCGGGCGTAGTCCGGGATGAATTTTTTATAAGCGTTCACAGGGCTTAAGAAGGATTGTAATGTTTTGCGGTTGTGTGGTTGTTGGATGGCGTGGATGGTTTCGATGTTTTGTGTTAGTGGTGTGGTGGTACCATCAGTAATGGTGCATGTGTCTGAGTGGTGTTTCTGACGCCATTTTGTGCAAGTTTCGCGCTTGTTGGGATGTTTACGCGTGTGACGGTTGTGCGATGATGTGTGGTCACTGGTGTACCTAGTGTGAGAGTGGTCCTGTTGGATGGACAATGTTTGGGCATTTTTGTTGTGAGTTTGGGCCATAGTGGCCTTATGCATTGAGGGCATATAATAAGGACAATTGGCCTTAATGAAAAAATTGTATGTGTGCGCGTGACATCTAGATTGGCATGTTGGCAAGTGGTTTTTGATCAATGAATGCGCGCATTAGGTGCCATGTGCGGAAGGCTTGTGTGCGTTGTGAGCCCTTTGTGACTCCTCTTGGCATTCCCAATAGGCGCATTCATTGGGGATGTGAGCAAAATGGTAGGTGGTAGGGGGCAATGGGGCGGCGAGTTGGAACATAGTGCCTTGGTTAAAGTCTATTGTTAATTTAAAATTTCGGAGGGTATTTATTCCGAGAATTCCAAATGGTAGAGGTGTTTCCACCACATGGAAATTCTCGTTTTTGGTTATTTTACCTATTGTCAAGGGGAGGGTTATTTGACCTAAGGTCGGTAGAAGACCGTTTATGGCCTGTAGGTCTATGGGTTGTTTTTTAAGTTGCAATTGAGGGAGGTTATATTTTAACTTTTTATAGAGGTTATGGGGCACTATGTTCAGACTTTCGCCTGTGCCAATTAGAAAAGGGGGTGATAGTTCATGCGTGATGGACAGTTTGATCGTCAGCTGGCTGACGAAAAGTGGGTGGTGCCTTCCTACCTGGTTGGCGAAGGCTGGGGCGTCTCGGGCGGCTTGTCTCTGGTCTTGTGGTGTATGTATGGCGTGTGATGGATGTGGGGCTGCTTGCACTGCCCGCGCGCTCGCGTGTTGAGCTGGTTTATATCGGCATTCACTGTGCCAATGATGGGCGCCGCAGAATTTACAGTTCGACGGCGGTGCAGGTGCAGTCCACGCACTTGTTCTTCTGGGTGTGTTGGTGTATGGGCCCGACATGGTGGGCGGTTGTTCCTCGTGGTGACGCGCAGTTGGTGCGCTGGGTCCGTGGATCCGCTGCACCAGTTGGAACAACTCTCCCAGGCTCTCAGGAGGTACCACGCGGACCAGGCGTTGGTCGGAGAGCGGCAACCCCTCCGTCAGCGTCTCGAGGATTACCTCCTGTGGGAGCCCCAGTTGCATTCCCAGCGCTACCTTCTCCCGGTAGTACTTCTCCAGGCCTGCCTGCCCAGCAAGCTTCATGGCGAAGTCCTTGGCGAAGGACGCCTCGTTGGATTCTGGGTAGAGATCCATGAGGGTTAGCTTCACCTGGAAGTAGCTCTGGGTGGCCAACGGGAGTTTCCTGAAGAGCTCCAGGGGTTGGCGCGTCAGGTAGCTAGGCAACCTGAGCAACTTATCGTGGGTGGTTACGAGGGCTTCGTCCATCTTCCGGTCGTAGACCTGGAAGAATTGGTGGGCGGCGTAGGTCCCATCGAAGGGGGGCAGATCCGTCTCCGCGCGCTGGGTCGAACCTACTTGCGTCAGGGCGGCGTTCAACTGAAGGATAATCTCCGCCAGGGTGCGTGTTTCGTCTATTCCGGACGCTGTAATTTGTTCCCCCTCCCTCGTCGCGTCACTTTCATTTTCGCGCCTTGTTCTCGCTCGTTTTCCATTATATATTGATTGTTGTTCCTATGTAAGATCCTGTCGACTCTCTATAATAATTTACCTTTTTGATTGTTGATTGTTGTTCCTATGTAAGATCCTGTTGACTGTAGGATTGGTGACTTGTGGTGGTTGATGATTGATGGCGCAGTCGTAGTTGAATGGTAGGGCTCAACAGGGGAAATAACGAGACAAAAACCAGAAGGGATTGAATCTACGACTTCGCGATAAAGGAGAGAGAGAAGCTTGTGACTAAATGGGGTACCTTTCTTTCACATGATCGAAGAGAATTTTACCTTGGTGAGAGAGAATTGAGCACGTCTTGCTTCTAGTCGGGTCGCCTGCCTACTGTCTAACTTTGAGTCCGAGATCTTCCTCGTTAACTCTCTCGGTTTCTCATTGGATGGGATCGTCCTGAGAGTTACCTCTGATTGGTTCTTAGTTATTCATGCTTAACTGTAATTGGTACCTCCATTGTCTTTCATGATTGCCATCTTCCAGGAAGAAGAAGTGTTTGAACTTTAGTTTTATGGTTCCTGGGTAGTGACCTTCACTTCCTAGATGATGCAATCCTGGTAATTGCTGTTCTCTCTTTTTCGCGAGGCCTAACTTTTATTAAAACTTTTGGACGATACATTGCATAGATTGTGGTGGGATTACATCTTGGTATATACAAATTATCATATATATATATATATATATATATATATATATATATATATTTTAAAGATTGAGCAATCCATAATAATATCTATAAATAAATTTAAAGCATATATTGGATCTGAATTTATTAAACGGCCAATATTTCTAGGGGCAACACGCCTCTCTTTATCAAGGCTTTTGATTTAAACTAAATCACGTGGGCATGTGATCCACTCATGCTATACAAGATCAAAGTAAGAGAAACCATCTGATGAACATTTCACAATATATAAGATATATGTACACAATGGTTATATTTAACAATAATTAAAAGAGTATACAATTAAATAACCATTTGATTAAATAAATGAAAAGATTGATAAATATTAGAAAATAAAAATGAGAAGGGATTATGCTTCAATATGTTGTGTTGATGAATATAAATAAAAATATATTACAAATATAAATATATGCAAAAATAATAAAAATAAAAAAATAAAAATAATAATTAAATAATTTAGGAAGATATAAATTCTCTATAAATTTCTGGTAGGTCGATTTTTCTATTTATGCTTTCTGTATCTTTTATAGAGGCCCAGCTTTCTAAAAATAACCTGCAATGTTTTTCTTTAATATTCTGGTATAAAATTGATGCTTTGTCAAAATCGGGTATATGACTATTGTTTAGCGCATGGTCTACTAGGATAGATAATGGTTTATGGATACGTAGAGCTGCTTTGTGCTGGTTTATGCGTTCTTTCAATGCTTTGCTGGTTTCTCCAATGTAAGTGGCTGGACAGGTTTTGCATGGAATTTTGTAAATAATATTGCTTTTGTTTTCCTTTTTACTATTATTCTTGGTGTTTGAGTGGCGTAGAATTTGTTTCAAATTTGGTGCAGATTGATATGTGGTAATTATATTATATTTCTTCAATACTCTGGCGATTCTTTCTGATCCGTAACTGTATGGGAGAGAGCAATATCTTTTATCGGATTGAACATTGCTATTGTTTGAAGATGGGATTCTGGGAGTGTAAAAATACTTCTTGATGAATTTCTTCGGATAATTATTGCCTATCAACTCTTTAAAAATTATATTATTCTCTTCTTTTCTTTCAATATTCCTATTTGAGCAATGTGTAGTTAATCTTTTGGAAAGTGTTTTTACTACCGCGATTTTATTATGAATCGGACCAAACGAGCTAAAATTTAAATAGTTTCCTGTGTGCGTAGGTTTTCTGTATATGGTGGTTTCTATATGAAGTTCTTTTCTTACTAGTTGAATGTCTAAAAATGCTAAAGAATTATTGATTTCTATTTCGTGTGTGAACTTTAAATAAGGTTTGAGATTATTCAGAAAATATAAGAAAGTATCAATTTCTGTTTTAGTTATGCAAAATACATCGTCAATATATCTCATCCATAATAAAACTTTTAAATTATTTGCTTCAGTAATTATTTTGTCTATTTCATTCATGAAAATGTTTGCCAATGCTGCTGAAATAGGGTTGCCCATAGGCAAGCCTCTTATTTGCCTAAAAAATCTGTTTTTGAAGTTAAAATAGCTATATTCTAGACAAAGCTTCAATAAATCTATCAGGGCTTCTTTGGGAATAGGGAGGACTATTTCAGGATGGAGTTCTAGAAAATACTTGAGGGCTAGGAGAGCTTCGTCGTGTGGGATTGATGTGTAGAGGGATTCTACATCAAATGAAACCATCTGATTATCACTGGGAATTTGTAGATTTTTGATAGTTTCAACTGCTACTATGGGATTGGGGATTGTATGAGGAAGTTGCTTCTAGAATGGAGATATTATTGACGACAAATATTTCGTGAGAGGATAGAGAGGAGAGCCAGCATAGCTAACTATGGGACGTAATGGTGTGTTAGGCTTATGGATCTTTGGTAAGCCGTAGAAGTTGGGAAGATTATACGCACATATAAACTCAGTAAGAAAGCTTTCGAAAATTTGAAAGCAGAAGAAAATAATCTTCCCAACTTCTACGGCTTACCAAAGATCCATAAGCCTAACACACCATTACGTCCCATAGTTAGCTATGCTGGCTCTCCTCTCTATCCTCTCACGAAATATTTGTCGTCAATAATATCTCCATTCCAGAAGCAACTTCCTCATACAATTCCCAATCCCATAGTAGCAGTTGAAACTATCAAAAATCTACAAATTCCCAGTGATAATCAGATGGTTTCATTTGATGTAGAATCCCTCTACACATCAATCCCACACGACGAAGCTCTCCTAGCCCTCAAGTATTTTCTAGAACTCCATCCTGAAATAGTCCTCCCTATTCCCAAAGAAGCCCTGATAGATTTATTGAAGCTTTGTCTAGAATATAGCTATTTTAACTTCAAAAACAGATTTTTTAGGCAAATAAGAGGCTTGCCTATGGGCAACCCTATTTCAGCAGCATTGGCAAACATTTTCATGAATGAAATAGACAAAATAATTACTGAAGCAAATAATTTAAAAGTTTTATTATGGATGAGATATATTGACGATGTATTTTGCATAACTAAAACAGAAATTGATACTTTCTTATATTTTCTGAATAATCTCAAACCTTATTTAAAGTTCACACACGAAATAGAAATCAATAATTCTTTAGCATTTTTAGACATTCAACTAGTAAGAAAAGAACTTCATATAGAAACCACCATATACAGAAAACCTACGCACACAGGAAACTATTTAAATTTTAGCTCGTTTGGTCCGATTCATAATAAAATCGCGGTAGTAAAAACACTTTCCAAAAGATTAACTACACATTGCTCAAATAGGAATATTGAAAGAAAAGAAGAGAATAATATAATTTTTAAAGAGTTGATAGGCAATAATTATCCGAAGAAATTCATCAAGAAGCATTTTTACACTCCCAGAATCCCATCTTCAAACAATAGCAATGTTCAATCTGATAAAAGATATTGCTCTCTCCCATACAGTTACGGATCAGAAAGAATCGCCAGAGTATTGAAGAAATATAATATAATTACCACATATCAATCTGCACCAAATTTGAAACAAATTCTACGCCACTCAAACACCAAGAATAATAGTAAAAAGGAAAACAAAAGCAATATTATTTACAAAATTCCATGCAAAACCTGTCCAGCCACTTACATTGGAGAAACCAGCAAAGCATTGAAAGAACGCATTAACCAGCACAAAGCAGCTCTACGTATCCATAAACCATTATCTATCCTAGTAGACCATGCGCTAAACAATAGTCATATACCCGATTTTGACAAAGCATCAATTTTATACCAGAATATTAAAGAAAAACATTGCAGGTTATTTTTAGAAAGCTGGGCCTCTATAAAAGATACAGAAAGCATAAATAGAAAAATCGACCTACCAGAAATTTATAGAGAATTTATATCTTCCTAAATTATTTAATTATTATTTTTATTATTTTATTTTTATTATTTTTGCATATATTTATACTTGTAATATATTTTTATTTATATTCATCAACACAACATATTGAAGCATAATCCCTACTCATTTTTATTTTCTAATATTTATCAATCTTTTCATTTATTTAATCAAATGGTTATTTAATTGTATACTCTTTTAATTATTGTTAAATATAACCATTGTGTACATATATCTTATATATTGTGAAATTTTCATCAGATGGTTTCTCTTACTTTGATCTTGTATAGCATGAGTGGATCACATGCCCACGTGATTTAGCTTAAATCAAAAGCCTTGATAAAGAGAGGCGTGTTGCCCCTAGAAATATTGGCCGTTTAATAAATTCAGATCCAATATATGCTTTAAATTTATATATATATATATGTCATAATTTGTAGATAATTGTATGCTCCCCGACCCACTATGCATGTACAAATGTATGATTTTCAAAGATTTAATAAAAGAATAAGGTAACTGGAGGAAAGAAAGTAACAAAAGACATAGGAAATAGGCCTAAAGCTGGCACGACTATTCTGGGCACCCCTGTGTCAATATTGCAGGGGCAGAGACCGGACGTCTCTAGTGACCGCAGAAGTTATATTAGTCGCGAAGCACTCAATACTTCCTGACAAAGCAGGACGTATCTGGTATCCACAGAAGTTATATTAGTATAGAGACACCCCATACTTCCGACCCAAGGCAGGACGTATTTTGATAACGCGGAAGTAAATTAAGTGGAAATAGCACTCGACACTTCCTATCAGGCAGGCCATATCTTTCATCAAGGAGAGCCACGGGCCAATCAGAAGACAGCACCTTAAGTAGGTCAACCAATAGGAAAAGATCATGTGACATCTCTCGACCAATCAGAGAGAAACTGAGTCTTGGTGTTAAATCGAAAAACAAGAATTGTCAGTAGCGTTTTAGCTCTCATAGGAATAACACCTAGAGTTGCTCCTTCGCACCCAACAAGGTAACATCTACTCTAGAGATCTCTCTCTCCGCTCATTTCATCTAAATCCAATCATCGCCATGTGATCAACTAATTAATAAGTCAAATCGCTCAGCTCTTCTCAAGCTTTCTTCCCTCCAACCCAGTTGCCTTTTATTTTCAAACCCAATCACGTGTCCTGATTATTCCTAACTGTATGCTTAAACTTCCACTCAAACGACTGCGCTTCAACCAATCCTCACCATTCAAATCGAACAACAAGAAACCTCGCAACGATATTGTCACAGAACGGTTAAGTCGACAGGATTCTACAACAGTGTAATACATCAAATATTGCAGTGTAATAACTTTGGATCATATTACATAAGTCGACAGGATAAAGAGATGGAATTAAATCAGGATCCCATAGGCGTAAAGTCAGACGGTCCGACGGAAACAATGGAAAGAAGGCAAGAAGTAAGAGAGAGCGAACCGACAGGAGAAAGACAGGAGGTGACCGGCCGAGAGACAACTGCGCCCCTAGCGGACGCCGTCAACCAGCTGTCAACGCTCCTGACCCGGGTAAAAATTTCTGATGGAGCGGAGTCGGCGATCCCACCTTTCGACGGCGCATACAGCGCGACACAGTTTTTCCAGACGTTCGACCGAAAAATGGAAGACGCATCCATGGGAGAACAAGAAAAATTACTGCGCCTGCCAAACTACCTGGTGCGACAACCCCTGGAGCTCTTCAGGAAACTTCAACTGGCCGACCGGAGTTATTTCCAGGTGAGACAAATCCTCCTAGATCTCTACCCTGAGTCAAGCGAAGCGTCCTTTGCGAAATATTTCGCCATGAAACTTACTGGACAAGCCAACCTAGAGACCTACTACCGGGAAAAAAACCGCCATGGGATTGCAACTAGGACTTCCACAAGAGGTGATCCTCGAGACGCTGACAGAAGGACTGCCATTCAACGACCAGCGCCTAGTCCGCGTAGTGCCTCCCGAGAACCTAGGAGAATGGTTCCGACTGGTACAGCGGATCCACGGGCCCAATGCACCGACAACGCGACCCAGAGAAGATCAACCACCCACAATGTCGGGTCCGTACCACAGCACACCCCGACGCCCAGGTGCATGGAATGCACCTCTTCCACCATCCAATTGCAAATTCTGCGGCGCGAGACACTGGCACAGCGAATGCCGACGTCGACCAGTCCCGACGACCCACGAAAAAGTGCGGACGGTGCAAACAGTCCCAAAACAACCAGCCACGATTCCACAACAACCAAATCAAGCCAGGGACACCCCAGCCGAGCAGCCCTTTCGAGACTGAGGTAGGATTCCTAAAACCAACTGACTGTCAAACTTTCTCTAACCCCTAATGTATCATGCCCCTTTTTAATTGATACAGGCGCCAGCCTGAGTATAGTGCCATATAATATTTATCATATGCTAAAAACCCACCTGCCTAATTTAACCCTTGAGGGACATTCACTACACCTCCAAACCCTAAACGGATTTGCAAAAACCATGGGTAAACTATCTATCCCACTGACAATAGGACAAATATCACGAAAGGAGTATTTCCATGTAGTGAATGCACCATTGCCATTCGGAATTCTTAGTATCAATAGCCTCCATAAATTCAGATTAACCATAGATTTTAATAAATGCACTATACTCCAGCTGGGCACCCCATTGTCTACCCTTTCCTACCATTTTAATCATGTGTCCAATGTATGCACGTACTGGCAGTGTCAGGCGATGTCACAAAAAATTTTCCCCGCATCCCAACTTTCCGCCTATGACAACCATTGCGTGCATTCATTGAGAAAAACCCACTTATCTACATGCCCCTTTTTCACTAAAGCCAATTGCCCTTTTTACATGCCCTCAAATAATCAAACCACAACAACTTCAACTTATGAACCTGTCCAAAACGCACCCACACAGCGGGATAACTCGCATACCAAAAACATAGGTGATCACACACCGTTGCACAACTCTCACATGACCAACCCACACAACGAACTCGACACTCACACTAATACACAACAAAACCCTTTACCCCATGCATACTACAACACAACACCTAACACTCACTATACACCACGCAACTTTTCACTCAATCCAATTGCCAATACTTTATGCCCACAACACATAAAACCACAGGACGGTTTTCACACTCACAACACACGCACCCATACGTCGTCACACAACGGTAACACACACAACCAGCCTAACAAGCGCGACACTCACACCAAAAGGCGACACCAACCAGTAAACACATGCACAACCGTTAAGAATAATACAATCATCCCGTCTACACAAAACATAGAAAAAATTCACGCCACCAAACAACCACACAATCGAAAAACATTGCGATCTTTCCTAAAAGCTGTGAACGCCTACAAAGAATTCATTCCGGAATACGCTCGCTTGCGAGCACCACTCAACAATCTCCTCAAAAAGGATGTCGTGTGGAACTGGAATGAAGCTTGTCAAGAGGCGTTCATTGACCTGAAAGGAAACCTCACACAACACCCCATTTTACACCTTTACAAAGAAGGTCTGCCATGCCAAGTGTATTGCGATGCATCCACCCTCGGTATAGCAGGCATTCTCAAACAAGTTCACCCTGACGGGAACATATATCCAGTTCAATATTTCAGCCGAACATTGCGCCCACACGAGAAAAACTACTCCATCTCTGAACTTGAGTGCTTAGCAATCGTTGAGAGTGTGGAGAAGTTTCGCATCTATCTTATGGGCAGAAAATTTACTATATTTTCTGACCATCACGCATTACAGTGGCTGAAAAACCATCAAAAACCCGTCCGGCAGACTGTTTCGATGGAGTTTACGACTATCGAGTTACGAATATGAGGTCCGCTACATAAAGGGAAAACTACAATATGAAGCAGATCTCTTGTCCCGTAACCCGTTTTGTGGATTCTTGGACGCCACCCTTATCAAGACCCACCAACCTCCTCCATCGAAAGAGTCTAGTTTGACCATTGATCGTAATGGATTACATACAGTTTCCCGAAAAGGTATAACCAAGATTATACTTCCAAAACCACTCATACAACAACTCTTACAAACAGTACACACACAATACAATCACCCCGGTATTTCACAAATGTCACGAATCATCTCCACACAATATTACTGGCAAGGTATGTCAAAAGATATTAAACAAAAAGTTAAAACCTGTCCCACCTGCCAATTAACAAAACGTCCAGTAGGACCCACTTACGGAGAATTAAGTCAACCCCCGGAATCTAAAGAACCCTTCGACCTTTTATCTCTGGACACCATAGCTGGATTTGCCAAATATGGCAACACCAAGATATACCTCCATGTGGTAGTCGATCATTTTTCACGCTACGCATGGGCTTTTCCATCTAAATCCACAAGTACCACCACCTACCAACAGGTACTTAAGCGAGTATCCCAGGATGGTTCTCCAAAACGCCTTCTTACGGATAGAGCCCCCGCCTTCACTTCACCCAAATTTCGTAGTTTTCTCCTTAATAGAAATATTCACCCGTTAATCACAACCAGCAACAACCCACAAGCCAACGGCCTATGTGAACGCCTGAACGCCACCCTCACGGGAAAACTTAGGTTATTACACCTAGAAAATCCTAAGGTCGCATGGACCAAGTTGGTCAAGAAGGTTACACTTATATATAACAAGACACCCCACTCTACCACAGGTTTTCCACCCATATACTTAATGTTTGGTATGCTACCCCCAGAAATCTCTAATCATAACACACCGTACCCAGATATCGACAAAGCTAGAAAAATTGCACACACACGCACACAAAACAAACATTTACAAGACAAAAACACTTATGACCAACGACACAAGCAACCACATTTCGAAGTAGGTGATCTAGTGTTAGTAAAATTATATCACCACCCAAATACAGGGAAACTTGCGCCATATTTCACAGGACCTCACACAATATTAGAAATTATTTCACCAAATGTGGTCCGCATAGATCGACCAAATCAACCACTTCAAAGAGACACTGACACAATCCACGTCAACAAACTTAAACTGTATACAGAAAAAATCCATTATATATCACCACCCGCCGTTAGCACATATCATATAAAGCACAACCCCAATTACACGTTCCCTTTCAAACATTTAACACCCGAATTATTCCAAACAGAGTCATTAAGGTTCAAACCCACCAGCAGCGAACCTTTCAGACATTTAGACCCTGCCATTTTTACAACAAGACGATTTGCATCACTCTTCCCCGATGTTAAAAACTGCAAACCTGACAACCAGCTCAATCATCTCACACCACTCCCTAAAGATATCAAACAGGAGAACTGCGAACCTACCAATCATTCAAATTCTACAATTCATAAGGTTCAAGCAAATATTTCAGAGTCCCCAGTTACAAAAATGTGGACGAACATGGGGCAATATCCTATCTTTCATCTGATTTTTATCCTCTGTTTGTTAGCTCTACCATACAACTGTATCCCAATTTTAATCATTAATCACTTGTTTATCTATACCATGCCCGCTCGTAAAATCTTCGAACTACAAGAGGCAGTTTTTAATTTTGGACAAACATTAGGAATCATCTTTGCAGAAAATCTAAAAAGACTCCGAAGAGATAGAAGTAATTGAAGAATGACCAACCAATATCGGAGAAGCCACACTCCAAAAACAAGATGCAAATAGCAATTAGGCGGACAGGAAACGTAGTTCCCCCACTTCCTGATCCAATTACATGCAAATAGTGTGGGAGGGTAATTTTAGGATCGGACCTCGCGTCCCCGACACGTCCCACTTCCGGCGTCTCATTACAAGGCCCCGCTCATCCAAATTAGATCACCGCTCTCCCCAGCCACAGATTCCTCTATGCCACCAATTTTTGATTCCAGTTCGAGTCTACATATCGATTTTTACCACCCAATTCCACATCCACAAGACAACACATAGAACTAGCCCACACATTTCTTACACAACAGACTTCTAACATTTTTTCACAACACACACAAAGACAAAAAATTACACATAAAGGTTATATAGATTTCCATGTCTCCTGTACACATAACATAAACGCACTTGAGGGCTAGAATCACGTTTTCACCTAAGTGTCGCACAGATGAGACAAAAAATTTATAGGGCATAATTGAGCAATTAAAACATTTATAGGGCAAAATGGAGCAATCAATACATTTAGATCAGGGCATGTAGATACCAAAGGGTTCAAACCAATACACCTTATTTTTCATATTAATCATTTTCATTATTTTCTCTCAATTAAGAATGTAAATACTTAATCAATTTATCAATTTATCCAACATATTATCACTTTTAATCATTAATTATCATTTTTTTTCAATTAGTTTATATTATCATTTTTATTTATCAATTATCATTCTATTTACCACTTAGCTTATATTGCCACAACTCAATTATCAACGAAAACTCATTGGTTTTCGATTAAACTAAAAAACATTAAATCACCCTTTGTTGTTGGAACCTTTTTATTTTTCATTTTTCTTTTTTTTTTTCCAAGCACTCAACTTTGATTTCGCTCAACCACTTTTTATTTTTATTTGATTTCAAATTACCTTATAAAATTTTATTTTTATTTTTATTTTGATTTCTCAAAAGACCTAATGAAACCCCCTCGATTTCATTCCCAATCTCAAGTAGGATAGTAATTAGGCAATTCTTTTCTTTTTCACCCATGCTACAAAGCACTTTTTTTTTTCACCAACGCAACAAAGCATTTTCTCTTTTTTCCATACAACAAGGCTTTTTCTTTTTGTGCAACCAAGCCTTCACTTTGATTTCATTCAACTTTTATTTTTATTTTTATTTTTGATTTCTCAAAAGCCCTAATAAAATTCCCTCGGTCTCCATTCCCAATTTCGAGCTAGAATATGGTTAGGCATTTTTCCTTTTTTTTCTCACCATTCAACCAAGCACTCAACTTTGATTTCGCTCAAAAACCTTTTATTTTATTTTATTTTGATTTCAAAAGACCTTATGAAATTCCCTCGAATTCTTTTCCAAAATTCGAGCAAAAAAGTAATTAGGCATTTTCCCTTATCACCATGCAACAAAACAATTTTTTTTTCAACCAAACACATTCAATTTTGATTTCATTCAACTATTCTTATTTTATTTTGTTTTGATTTCAAAGCGCCTTATGAAATTTCCTCGATTTCTTTTCTCAAAATTCGAGCAAAAAAGTAACTAAGCAGTTGTCTTTGTCACCATGCAACAAAACAATTTTTTTTTTTCAACCAAACACACTCAATTTTGATTTCATTCAACTATTTTTATATTATTTTATTTTGATTTCAAAAGCCTTAATAGAACTCCCTCGAATTCATTTCTTATCTCGAGTAGAATTCGTTTAGGCGCATTTTTTTTAGCCCACTATGTACCATAGCATTCATTGATTTCTTACAATTAAAAATTTTTGACTTCTATTAATTATACTCAACCTATACCATCAACACCATTCTATTTTTCTTTTATATCACCAGCAATGTTTGTATATAGCCCCTTCATACCCACAATTAATTTTCCCACAAAATTATTTTTCACTTTACAGAATTCTCTCAGGCTAACCCCTTCTTGAATTCTTCACATGTAGGGGGCGCATCTGTCATAATTTGTAGATAATTGTATGCTCCCCGACCCACTATGCATGTACAAATGTATGATTTTCAAAGATTTAATAAAAGAATAAGGTAACTGGAGGAAAGAAAGTAACAAAAGACATAGGAAATAGGCCTAAAGCTGGCACGACTATTCTGGGCACCCCTGTGTCAATATTGCAGGGGCAGAGACCGGACGTCTCTAGTGACCGCAGAAGTTATATTAGTCGCGAAGCACTCAATACTTCCTGACAAAGCAGGACGTATCTGGTATCCACAGAAGTTATATTAGTATAGAGACACCCCATACTTCCGACCCAAGGCAGGACGTATTTTGATAACGCGGAAGTAAATTAAGTGGAAATAGCACTCGACACTTCCTATCAGGCAGGCCATATCTTTCATCAAGGAGAGCCACGGGCCAATCAGAAGACAGCACCTTAAGTAGGTCAACCAATAGGAAAAGATCATGTGACATCTCTCGACCAATCAGAGAGAAACTGAGTCTTGGTGTTAAATCGAAAAACAAGAATTGTCAGTAGCGTTTTAGCTCTCATAGGAACAACACCTAGAGTTGCTCCTTCGCACCCAACAAGGTAACATCTACTCTAGAGATCTCTCTCTCCGCTCATTTCATCTAAATCCAATCATCGCCATGTGATCAACTAATTAATAAGTCAAATCGCTCAGCTCTTCTCAAGCTTTCTTCCCTCCAACCCAGTTGCCTTTTATTTTCAAACCCAATCACGTGTCCTGATTATTCCTAACTGTATGCTTAAACTTCCACTCAAACGACTGCGCTTCAACCAATCCTCACCATTCAAATCGAACAACAAGAAACCTCGCAACGATATTGTCACATATATATATATATTTATATATATATGTAGTATATTTTGAGCTAAATAGGTCACAATCTTCTTATAATATTTATCATAACCCCATATCTATATAAAATATGTATCGACCTTGTATAAAAATAGAAATGACAAATAAAACAAAGAGGTAAAAGGTAGACCAGACGACGCAATAACCCAGACGAACAGGTGTTTATGATAATGAGTTCAATCACCCCGTCAACAGGTGGCCAGACGTAATAAACAACCCGGCGCCTGACAGGTGGCGTGATTTTATGGGAGCCAATCAGAACTCGCCGCCATCTGCGAGCGTCTCATATAAAAGCCCCCCAAGATTGGGACAAGGAGTTATTCAGTTAGTTGTTTTCAGAGCGACCCCGTTACGGTCGGTCGGATCTCTCACCCCTATCCGCGATGTAGACTTAGGGCATCCGTGGCGCCCGGGTCCGCTGCCTTCGTCCGTGGTCTACCTCTTCCTCTTGGAGTTACCATCTAGACTTGCCTTTGTCTCTTGCTGTCCCAGTGCGGGAATTCTATCACGCACCCACTACCACGACTGCCCAGCACATTCCACATCGGGTTTACTACAGAACCCGTTAAAGTCGACAGGATGACTGAGGACAGCAGCAAGCAGAGGATGACGGAGGTCGAAGAAGAATACGTCGCGGATGCCCTCACCAACATGCAACCCCACTGCGACGACCTAGTAGGCCGCCTGGCAGACGCCATGCGGGGACAAGCCGTGCCTAGTGCGGACGAGGCCATTATCTCCTCTTTCGACGGATCACACGCAACAAGCAGCCTTCCTCCAAACAGCCATCTCCAGAGATCAACTCCAGCCAGCATCAACCATTTCAAGGTACTTTAAACTTTGTTTCTGCCATTTTCCCCATAAATTTTATTCTTATATTTTCACTTTAAGCATTTTAAAATCGATTATAACCTTTTTTTATAGCATTTTTATTCAATTTTTAAAACTTTCACACTCTCATTTATCATTTTTACTTTATTTTAATCAAATTATAAATTTTTAATTCATTATTTTCAATTGTATAATTAAAAATATTCAATCACGCATTTTTGCCAATTTACTAATCTTACATGCCTTTCTTAATTTCACCTAAAATGGTATTAACCAAATATGCAACTATCAATTTTACATAAAAAATCATATTATATTTTAATTACTCGAATCATATTTTCTAAACTTATTTGTATGTTTTTTTTTAATACCTTATTTATGGCCATAGTATTAATATTTAAATTTATTACGCTCTTTATTTTAATTGACCTATTACTATTCAAATTGATATTTCTCAATATTTAAGAGTTTTAAAAACTAGTCCTAGATTTGTATTTTTATAAATATCAATTTTAAATTATCTCATCTCATAATGTGCCTCCCATTTTTCCCACAATTACAAATACAACTATAAATACAATATGCGAAAACTAATATCATACCATAAAATTTCCATACCCCATTGCATTTCATTCCTGCCTGTGTTAAATTGTTATTCAGGTATTAAATACATTTTTATTTCGCATTTTCTACATTGTTCACATCAATTTTAATTCCTCTCGCATATCCCATATCCCATTAACACATTTCGCATAATCATAACACATTTATTTATACACTAGTTAATTAATTAATTCTTTTATAGCCTACCTTTTCCCAATTATTCACACCCACGATTTCAATATTACAGATTAAATTAAATATCCTTCTAACAGCGGAACCGACCAGATTAAAACGGATAGGAAAATTATATAAAATCACTTTATAGCACATTTTTTTAAAATAATGTTATAGGATAGTTTATCGTTTTGTCAACTCCGCTTAAAAATTAAGTCCCTATCATCTCTAAAATCGATCCTGTACATGACACCATGTGAGACGCCATCTTGGCCTCCGTAAATGGACAATTAAATCCCCAAAACGGCGTCCATCGCCACGACAATATTCCAATCTTCATCCCAACGACAAACAAATCAAGGACGCACTGATCTCCCCCTAATTGTTTTTTTCTACTTCGTCTTTCCCTCCCTACTTCTAAAGGGGTGGAATAACCTTGTACTCACCATTAGCAGATAGCCCTTCCTACTTCAACACTCTTACCTGTCAATCATTCAATTATAGGCCTTCCATACTTCTCTCGTCTCTTGATCATTTTCCATTGGCCTTCTATGCCTTCGTTCTAACCACCCCTCGTCCATCGCAGAGTTCCTGTTTGCCGACTTTTTTTTATTTACACCCAGGTCGCCGTCCCAGCATTCTTTATTTCATTCTTTTTTCCTCAAACTCGGGTTCAATCAATCAATGCCAACAGTCGAGCCCTGTTTTTACAATCTACCTCCATCCTCTAACCTCTTCAACAATTCCTGAGACTCCTGCTCGTCAACCTTTTTTAATTTTTATTTTTTAATGATTCATCGACCTGGTACGCTCTTCCTCTCCATGTTAACTCCACACGGAAAGCTTGGGTAACCAGCGAGATTTTTTTTTCTCTAACGCTCGACCCAGGCCATCATCAGCACGATGCGCCCACTCATTTTTCGTTTAATTTTATTTTTCATCTGGTCGAGCTCAATCACCGACAGCAGCGCAGCTCTTGAGCCCCATCTCTTTTTAACCTCTCTCAGAAAAGTTCTCTTTCCCATATTCTCCCATTACCAACCTCTCCTTCGATCTTCACACCTTTTGCCCATCTGATCTAATGCTACTTACAGAGCATCTTGGGATTGCTGAACCCTGAAAACAATACTTCTCTTCTAAGCTCGTATTGCAGGGCAGGACTCCTGAGATGTCCTTTGCAGAAACCGATTCAGACCTTCTTCATTTATTCCTCACTGCGTCACTACCTATCGCAAACCTTTTGCTTAAGTCAATTTTCTTTTATATTTCATTTTACTTTTATTATCTCTACTTCTCCTCCTTCCTGTATTACATCCCTGAAACTATGTTGTAAACACTCAAGGCACCTTAAGTAACAAAAAACTGTAACTAGTATACCAACTTTCCCAAAAATTTACTTTCGCTATTGTGTGTGTTTACTTTAAATTTATCCTTCCCATGTACTCCTCTTATATATTTTTTATAGTTTTATAATATTATATCAGTGTGTCACCACTACTCCCCTTTATCTTTATTTTTATTCTAGTAACTAATTTATGCCCCAAATTATTTCCCATTTAATAGGTTTGCTAGCTTTTCTCTCATTTATTTGTAAATAGACTTACAGTTTTACTAGTTTTGTGGTGTTGAACTTTGTTTGTTAACTTCAGATGTAGATGAAACATTTCACTATTAATCGATAATATCATTTTGTTTATTAACCATCAACATTAATGCCATCAAATACCAATCAACCCTTTATATATTATTACCTTTAATATTTTTATTTTCTCTTTTTCTCATCATGTTCAGACTTAGAATTTTACAACTTCAACTATCTTAGGCACCATTTAAAAACCTACACCTAACAATATTTATAATATTTCTTGAACAGATAAAACATTTATCATTTTAGTTTTCTTAATAGATTTTTAAAATGTTATTTTTGACGCTTCACTTACAACCTCTTAACTCTATCCCATGAACCTTTCCTCCCAACTTTTTACATCCATCAAGAGATTATTGTTCGTCAGCCATTTTCTTTTTTTATTATTGATTAAACTAACTAGAAGACCCTTCCTCGCTGTACATTTCCCAACAGTGAGCTCAGGAGACCCAGTTAGATTTTTATTTTTTTTCTCTCATCGTCCGGCTCATCATTTTTTCATTTTTCAACTTTTCTTTTCACCACACAAGCCGGACACAATCAAAATGACAGCAATGAATCTCTTACTCCCACCTTCCCTTTTCCGTATCCTTCAAACCTCCAACTACCTTCCAAGGGATTCCAGTTCGCGGAAGATTTTTGTTTTTTTTTCATTGATTAATCCGACTGGAACAATCCTTCCTCGTTATACCCATTCCCAATAATGAGTTCAGGATATCCAGCGCGACCTTTTTATTTATTTTTTTCTCATCGCCCGACTCATCATTTCAATTCACCATTTTTTCAAACTTTCATTTTTTTTTTGTCATCATTCAACCGGGCATAATCATTATGGACAACAGGGATCCCTCTTACCTCTACCTCTCCCTTTTACCTCCATCAATCTTCCCACCTCTTTTCACTGTCTGAGCTAATGATGCAGACGGAATATCTTGAGCCTCCTGTTAATGAAAACAATGCCTCACTTAAACAAGTTCGCATTGCATTGCAGAATGTTTGGGATACACTTTGCAGAAACATGCTCAGATACCCCCTTTCCCCTTTTCAACCTTAGCGTCACATTATATGTTCAGTTAATAAACTAACTTCATTTTTTTCTCTCATCTTTTATACAATAAGATATTATTTTCCTTGTACGATTCATTTTACCATATTTACCATTTTGTATTATATACTTCCCCTTAATCTGTTATCATTCATTTTGTGCGTTTTTATTTTTATAACCTTAAATTTTATTTCATTGATACACCACCATTACAACATCTTTCTCTGTTTAACTTGTAACTTTATAATAATTTTAACTAATTTGTATACAAATTATTTCTTTTATTCTTTTATAATAGGTTTGTTAGGTCATCATTTATTACATGTCATTCCCCCAACCAAACCTTCATCACCGGGGACACATTCTGTAGTATATTTTGAGCTAAATAGGTCACAATCTTCTTATAATATTTATCATAACCCCATATCTATATAAAATATGTATCGACCTTGTATAACAATAGAAATGACAAATAAAACAAAGAGGTAAAAGGTAGACCAGACGACGCAATAACCCAGACGAACAGGTGTTTATGATAATGAGTTCAATCACCCCATCAACAGGTGGCCAGACGTAATAAACAACCCGGCGCCTGACAGGTGGCGTGATTTTATGGGAGCCAATCAGAACTCGCCGCCATCTGCGAGCGTCTCATATAAAACCCCCCAAGATTGGGACAAGGAGTTATTCAGTTAGTTGTTTTCAGAGCGACCCCGTTACGGTCGGTCGGATCTCTCACCCCTATCCGCGATGTAGACTTAGGGCATCCGTGGCGCCCGGGTCCGCTGCCTTCGTCCGTGGTCTACCTCTTCCTCTTGGAGTTACCATCTAGACTTGCCTCTGTCTCTTGCTGTCCCAGTGCGGGAATCCCATCACGCACCCACTACCACGACTGCCCAGCACATTCCACATCGGGTTTACTACATATATATATGTGAAAAAATAGTACAAATGTAATATTGTACTGGGATAAGGTGCAAATTAAGAAAAAGGCATCACCTTTTCATGCAACTGAGTGTTGCTGATGGCTTGCGCCATCTATCGGAATAAATATCAACTATTATCGTTGATTATTAATTATTCCAGAATTGGCCAAATACCCATTCTTGATTAATCAAGAAAAGCTAACCACGGACGCGTTTCGGGCTGTTGGCCCTCATCAGCGTGGTGCAAGCTGTACCTCAACGACCAAAAGAATTGGTCATTAAGGTATCCTGAAAAAAATTGAAACGGGCAATTAAGGCCAGAATTGCGTGAGAACGCTACACAATGTGAAAAAAATAGTACAAATGTAATATTGTACTGGGATAAGGTGCATAAATTAAGAAAAAGGCATCTCCTTATCGTGCAACTGAAAGTTGCTGATGGTTGCGCCATCTATCGGAATAAATATCAACTATTCTCGTTGATTTTTAATTATTCCAGAATTGGCCAAATACCCATTCTTGATTAATCAAGAAAAGCTAACCACGGACGCGTTTCGGGCTGTTGGCCCTCATCAGCGTGGTGCAAGCTGTACCTCAACGACCAAAAGAATTGGTCATTAAGGCATCCTGAAAAATCATGAAACGGGTAGTTAAGGCCAGAATTGCGTGAGAACGCTACACAAGGTGAAAAATAGTACAAATGTAATATTGTACAGGGATAAGGTGCATAAATTAAGAAAAAGGCATCTCCTTATCGTGCAACTGAAAGTTGCTGATGGCTTGCGCCATCTATCGGAATAAATATCAACTATTCTCGTTGATTTTTAATTATTCCAGAATTGGTCAAATACCCATTCTTGATTAATCAAGAAAAGCTAACCACGGACGCGTTTCGGGCTGTTGGCCCTCATCAGCGTGGTGCAAGCTGTACCTCAACGAGAGAAAATATGGTTTTACGGGCTACTAACCGAAAGTTATGATTTTTGAGCCCAAGCGCGATGTCAGGTGGCAAGGGACCCTAGGATCTGGCGGCAGGAGATGCGTCGCAGGGGTAGTGGAAACTTTGGGCAAGCAGGGGAACAGCGCCAGGGTGCAGTGAGGCAGGAGCATTGAATTGGCCAGGAATCCAGTAGAAGTGGCAGATGGAATTGGAGGCAGAAGGTCCTTGAAGCCTAGAACTTGAGGGCCCTAGACTTCAGGATGGGGCAGCTTGAGGCCCTCGCCTTGTGCTTGTCAGAAAGGCCCTTGGAGCAGCAGTTGGCACATTTGGAGGTTCGCTGGTCAGCAATGGATGGGCAGGCGCGGCCTTCATGGCCGTCTTGACCGCAGTGGAAGCACTTAGGAGCTCTGGAGCATTGGGCAGAGTTGTGGCCGAAGCCACAACAGCGGAAGCAGACGCGGGCGCGGATGGACTCCTCGAAGTTGAGGATTACTCCATCAACCACGATTCTCCCGCGAACGCCCAGGGCTCTAAAGGTCTTGAGGTCCACCTCGATGAAGGCGGTGCAGGTCCCGCTTCTGGGTGCAGAACGGTGCGCCACGCGCACCACCTTGTCCCCAGGAAGTTTTCTAACAGCAGCGGTTCCCAGGAAGGTCTCCTCAATTGTGGAGTTGGATGTCTTCTCATCCACTTTGAAGATGCAGATCCGTGGCAGGATCTACTTTTGCTGGCGGACCTTCATTCCATTCAACTTGCTGGCCAGGGAGGTTGTCACCTCAGGGATGGTGTCAGGATTACTGGAGTGGAGGACCAGCTTTCCCTTGGTGTGCAGGGAGGCCCAAACGCCTTGGGGGAGAGTGTGGGCAGCGTGGACAGCTTTTAGCATCTCCCTTGGGTCAGCCTGTGGGTCATCAGAGAAGACCACTGAGTGGGCCGCCGATTTTTCTCCATAGAGAATCACTTGGGCGGCCGCAGGCTTGGATACGCGGGAAGGCGCAGATTTTGAAGGACCATTCAGGTTTGTCCTCTTTGCAGGCGGGTTGGGAGCCTCAGACTGCTTCCTTTTGGTTGGAGCAGGAGCAGGCAAGGTGGAGTCAGGCTTCTTGGCAGGGAGAGCAGCAGGAGCAGGAGTGGCGGGCTTGATTGGGTCAGTCTGGGAGCTGGTTTCCTTGCAGGAAGGAGCAGGGCAGGTTTGAGTGCCGCGGCAAGCAGTCTTGGGCTTGTTGGCCTCCTCAATTTCGTCCAACTCTGCGAAGGACTCGAGGGTGTCAGTGAGGTTCTCTACTTTGGTAGCGAGGGCCTTGATCATTTCAGTCCGCGAGGCGATGTAGCGGATCAGGTCCTCATGCAGGGATTTCAGGGCAGGATGGCCAATGGAGCTCAGGATGCTGCAGTTGCGTGAGATCACCATCTCATCTTCCCTCTCCAGGTCGGCGACGTTCACGATGGGCTTGTAGGCCTTCTTTTTCTTCTTGGCAGGATTCATGTATGCCGACTCGTACCTCAACGACCAAAAGAATTGGTCATTAAGGCATCCTGAAAAATCATGAAACGGGTAGTTAAGGCTAGAATTGCGTGAGACGCTACCCAATGTGAAAAAATAGTACAAATGTAATATTGTACTGGGATAAGGTGCATAAATTAAGAAAAAGGCATATTCTTATCGTGCAACTGAAAGTTGCTGATGGCTTGCGTCATCTATCGGAATAAATATCAACTATTCTCGTTGATTTTTAATTATTCCAGAATTGGCCGAATACCCATTCTTGATTAATCAAGAAAAGCTAACCACGGACGCGTTTCGGGCTGTTGGCCCTCATCAGCGTGGTGAAAGCTGTACCTCAACGACCAAAAAATCGGCCATTAAGGCATCCTGAAAAATCATGAAACGGGTAGTTAAGGCCAGAATGCCTTTTTCTTAATTTATGCACCTTATACGAGTACAATGTTACATTTGTACTATTTTTTCACATTGTGTAGCGTCCTCGCGCAATTCAGGCCTTAACTACCCGTTTCATGATTTTTCAGGATGCCTTAATGGCCGATTTTTTGGTCTTTGAGGTACAGCTTGCACCACGCTGATGAGGGCCAACAGCCCGAAACGCGTCCGTGGTTAGCTTTTCTTGATTAATCAAGAATGGGTATTTGGCCAATTCTGGAATAATTAAAAATCAACGAGAATAGTTGATATTTATTCCGATAGATGGCGCAAGCCATCAGCAACTTTCAGTTGCACGATAAGGAGATGCCTTTTTCTTAATATATATATATATATATATATATATATATATATATATATATATATATATATATATATATATATATAGTGTAGAAACTATATAACAAAATTATAACAGTGATTCTAATTTTAAAAAATTTAAGGAGAAAACTGATAATAATGATAACTTATATCAGTTAGATTTGATTAGATTAGCAAGCTAAATCTAAATTAATTATAATAATAAATAGTTATTTAATTTTATAGTCCAGTTTTGTATTAAAATTATCTTCACTATTATGATCATTTAAATACAAATTATAAAATTTGTAAAATGTTATTAATTTGTAGATAGAGAGAGAAAAAAAAAAAAATTCTTTACTTCTATTACATCCTCAAGTTAATTATATATTTATAATTAATAACAATAAAAAAAATTAACAAAGTAACGTCTATTACATCGGCTTTTACACGTCATTCAGACATACTCTAATCCTATATATAGAATAATCGAAGAGATAATATGTATAATAGTTAGAAAAAAGAGAGAAAGACAGAACCATGCACTTTTAATCAAACTAATAATAAGGAAAAAAAAAAAAAGAGTTTTATAAAGAAGGTAGATAAGATTGTTAGTATATATATATATATTTTTTTATGATTTTATATTTTATCCTTTTTTTTTTTTTTTTAAAAAGATTTTTAAAGGTTTTTTATTTTATAATATGATTATAAATAGTTGTATTTAGTAATATATCTATAGTATGAATTAACATTTGTTATAAGTTTGGATATTATGTTTTGAAACCCTAATGGTAGACCAGACATACACAAAAAACTTTAAATTGAAATAAATTGGAAAAAGAGATCTGCTGGAACGGGGATCATCAGATAAAATTCCAGCGACATTTCAACCCCTCCTTTATTATGTCATAGATCTCTTTTAAACCGTATTTTATGTGTTAATATTAAGTTGTTTCAGTGAAATATTTAAATGAACATATAACAGATACAAGTGTTAACAAATTCAAACTGTAAACCTACCTTGACCGCTGCGTCCTCCATTGTGTATATCTATTTCTGGCTGGCACATGTCGCGGGAGGGGAATGTCCCCCTACATTTCAAATTTAGACCATTTCTTCAGAATTTTTTTGAACAACAAGAAAATTAAAGAAGATAGGAAAAATAGTTAAAGGAAGAAAGCTAAGTTTTATAATCTTTACAGATAGTTATATCAAAATAACTGATTTAACACTTAATCATCTTTTAATATTCCTTTAAAAAGGCAAATTATAAGAGTTTAATAAAGCTATTAATTGTGCAAATTCATCTTTATTTAACTTCCATTTTCCTCCCCAGAAATTGGAGATTAAACAAAAATGAAATATATACTTTAACACTTTAAAAATCTTGTGAAAAAATCTTTTAATCAGTTATTTAATAAAAGTTTAATTAACTGTTAAAGATTATAAATTTGTATTAGTTAATATTAAGAGAAATTATAGAAAGTTGATTTCATAAATGGATATTTCCATTTATTTTTTTTTAAATATTTTATAATTGATATACTGTTGAAATATTTTACTTGTTTGATACTAAATTTGTTTTTAATAAATTCCATGTTTAAATTTTTAACATCTTCTATGAAATTATCTAATATATTATTTATTCTATAAAATCTTAGAAACTGACCATAATATATACCTTTACAGCAATTTAATGATATATTAGAATTCATATTACAGTATTTTATAATATTGAAATTATAATTACTCTTTTTATTATAAACTCTAACAGCACTATTTGTAAGGTCTATATTCAAGTCTAAAAAGTTAACTTTTTTGTTTCTATAAATTTTTTCATTGTTCTTAAGTTTCAAGTATTTAGGATATATTTCAGGTATTAATTTTTTAAACAGTGGATTATTAAATATTATTATGTCATCTACATATCGGAATATTTGCCAATTAATATTATTTTGTAGAAAGTATTCTCTTTCGTACCAGAACAATATTAAATTTGCTAGTAACGGACTAGAAGAAGTACCCATGGGAACGCCTTCTGATTGAATATATATTTTATTTTTAAATTCTATATAGTTAAAATTTAAAAATGTTTCCAGTAGAGTTTTTGCTGTTTTAAGATCTAATTTAAATGTTTTATATCTGTTATGAATAATTTTAATGTAGAAAGTTTTGTCATTAATTAATTCATTAAATAAATTGGTTATTTTATTATTTAGATCTCTTAAATTTATTTTAGAATATAGGTCCTCAAAGTCAAATGTGTGTACTGTTTCAATGTTTGTCCAATTGTTCATTAAATAATTAATGATTTTTTTATTTGAGTCGATAAATTTATAATTATATTTATTAGTTAATTTATTTATAATAAATTGTAGTGTTGAGGCTAATTGTATATCAATATTTTTTATGACTGAATTTATACCAGATGTGATTGTTCTGAAAGAAATAGGTTTTTTGTGTAGTTTAGGAATTATATAGAACTTTGGTATGTTTGGATTTTTGTGGTTATTATAAATTTTTAGTGAATTTTCAACATTTTTGATGTCTTTTTTGATTTTTGTGCCTGTAGTTCTAGCAAAAGTGTATTTATGATTATTATCAATTTCCTTTTTTAGTATATCGTGGTATAGATTTTTACAAATTAAAGATAAATTATTGGGACATTTATCTATAGGAGTGATAATATAGTCCTTCTGTAAATTAATTATATTTTCTTTGAAAGAAGGAATGTCTGAATTGGGTTTTGTGTATTTAAGTGTATTATTATAATAATTTATAATTTCCTTTTTAATATTATGTTTCCATTCCAGAAAAGTAAATTCTGGAATACTGTATTTTATACTAGTTTTATTTATGAAAATATCTATATCTTTTAATATAGATTTAATTGTATTATTATAATTGTGTTTAATTTGAGGTATATATTTATACCCTTTATTTAAAATTTCTTGATATTCTGGATTTAAAAAAGAAAAGTTGCTAGTTAATATATGACCTGAGTACTTATATTTATCAATATAGTTGTTGCAATTACATTTAATTTTTTTAAAATTTGCCAAATTATTAATAAATTGGTTATAATTGCAAACTAAATTACCTATATTTTTATTGTATCTCCAGATTGTTTTAAAATTTAAATTTTTTATAGGGAAAAGATTATTGATGATTTGGTTATTAAAAATATCATTAAATTTAATATGATTAAATAAATTGTTATTAAATTTAATGATAATATTAATGTTATTAGTATTTTGTTTAATTTTTCTGTATTTAAAGATGTCGTGTGTGATATCTATTAATCTGTTAGTCAGATTATGAATTTTAATATATTCTATGAGTTTGATAAATTTATTATTATTTAGTTTAAATAATGTTTTAATAAATTTATCGACGAAGTTGTTAGTGTACATTTGTTTTGGGTCCAGTAATTCTTCAAATTCAATGTAACCTAATTTATTTGTAGTTTTACCTCTAGTTTTATTAGGTTTAGTTTTAAATTCATTTTTATATTTGCAACTGATTTCATAAGTTGAAATTTCTTCTGTTTGTGGTTTGTATGTGTAGTTTAATTCGTCGTTAAGTCCATAAGGGAATAATGTGTTGTGTTTATAAATGTAGTTGTTTTCTAATAATAGTCGTTGTTTTTTGTTTTGACATATGTCTAGTATTTCTATCTTAAAGTTGTTAAAAGTATGTAATTGATTGTGTTCTTTCATATATATATTACCAATTGATTTTTTAGCGTGGTTTCTATGTAGGTTTATTCGTATATTTAATGGATTACAAGTTTGTCCTATATATGATAGTTGACAAATTTGGCATGTTAATTTATAAATAGTATTCACTAATTTACAACTAGTTGTTTGAAAAGTGTCATGGTTCTTAAGAGAGGGACAAGTTTGACAATTTTTTCTTAGGCAATTCTTAGCGAGTTTAAATTAACATAAAAGAGGTGCTAACACTAATATGTTTGTAGTTTTTTTTAGTTTTTTTAGTTTGTTATTCTTATGAATTTTTTAAATATATTTTACTTAATTGTTTTTGTGGTGATAAAATTTGTAATAAATTGAATAATTAATCTATAAATATATAGATATTACTGTTTGTTATCTGTTATATTTTTAAGAATAACTAATAAAAAAAACATCTTTAAACTAACAAAAACACTGAAAAAAACAAAAGTTCTGAAATTATTTTTTTTTTCTAGAATTACTTTTATAATTTAATTTTTAATAATCAAACAATGAAAGATAATTAAAATTTGTATGAAGATTTATTTATATTAGAATATCTAATATAATTTAATTTGTATATTATGTTATATATAAAAAAAAATATATCATAGAGCAAGCTCATATGAATTAATATAGTGTAGAAACTATATAACAAAATTATAACAGTGATTCTAATTTTAAAAAATTTAAGGAGCAAACTGATAATAATGATAACTTATATCAGTTAGATTTGATTAGATTAGCAAGCTAAATCTAAATTAATTATAATAATAAATAGTTATTTAATTTTATAGTCCAGTTTTGTATTAAAATTATCTTCACTATTATGATCATTTAAATACAAATTATAAAATTTGTAAAATGTTATTAATTTGTAGATAGAGAGAGAAAAAAAAAAATTCTTTACTTCTATTACATCCTCAAGTTAATTATATATTTATAATTAATAACAATAAAAAAAATTAACAAAGTAACGTCTATTACATCGGCTTTTACACGTCATTCAGACATACTCTAATCCTATATATAGAATAATCGAAGAGATAATATGTATAATAGTTAGAAAAAAGAGAGAAAGACAGAACCATGCACTTTTAATCAAACTAATAATAAGGAAAAAAAAAAAAAAGAGTTTATAAAGAAGGTAGATAAGATTGTTAGTATATATATATATATTTTTAACACTGTTATATGTTCATTTAAATATTTCACTGAAACAACTTAATATTAACACATAAAATACGGTTTAAAAGAGATCTATGACATAATAAAGGAGGGGTTGAAATGTCGCTGGAATTTTATCTGATGATCCCCGTTCCAGCAGATCTCTTTTTCCAATTTATTTCAATTTAAAGTTTTTTGTGTATGTCTGGTCTACCATTAGGGTTTCAAAACATAATATCCAAACTTATAACAAATGTTAATTCATACTATAGATATATTACTAAATACAACTATTTATAATCATATTATAAAATAAAAAAACCTTTAAAAATCTTTTTAAAAAAAAAAAAAAAAAGGATAAAATATAAAATCATAAAAAAATATATATATATACTAACAATCTTATCTACCTTCTTTATAAAACTCTTTTTTTTTTTTCCTTATTATTAGTTTGATTAAAAGTGCATGGTTCTGTCTTTCTCTCTTTTTTCTAACTATTATACATATTATCTCTTCGATTATTCTATATATAGGATTAGAGTATGTCTGAATGACGTGTAAAAGCCGATGTAATAGACGTTACTTTGTTAATTTTTTTTATTGTTATTAATTATAAATATATAATTAAAAACACACAAACTACACAAAAAACCTATTTCTTTCAGAACAATCACATCTGGTATAAATTCAGTCATAAAAAATATTGATATACAATTAGCCTCAACACTACAATTTATTATAAATAAATTAACTAATAAATATAATTATAAATTTATCGACTCAAATAAAAAAATCATTAATTATTTAATGAACAATTGGACAAACATTGAAACAGTACACACATTTGACTTTGAGGACCTATATTCTAAAATAAATTTAAGAGATCTAAATAATAAAATAACCAATTTATTTAATGAATTAATTAATGACAAAACTTTCTACATTAAAATTATTCATAACAGATATAAAACATTTAAATTAGATCTTAAAACAGCAAAAACTCTACTGGAAACATTTTTAAATTTTAACTATATAGAATTTAAAAATAAAATATATATTCAATCAGAAGGCGTTCCCATGGGTACTTCTTCTAGTCCGTTACTAGCAAATTTAATATTGTTCTGGTACGAAAGAGAATACTTTCTACAAAATAATATTAATTGGCAAATATTCCGATATGTAGATGACATAATAATATTTAATAATCCACTGTTTAAAAAATTAATACCTGAAATATATCCTAAATACTTGAAACTTAAGAACAATGAAAAAATTTATAGAAACAAAAAAGTTAACTTTTTAGACTTGAATATAGACCTTACAAATAGTGCTGTTAGAGTTTATAATAAAAGAGTAATTATAATTTCAATATTATAAAATACTGTAATATGAATTCTAATATATCATTAAATTGCTGTAAAGGTATATATTATGGTCAGTTTCTAAGATTTTATAGAATAAATAATATATTAGATAATTTCATAGAAGATGTTAAAAATTTAAACATGGAATTTATTAAAAACAAATTTAGTATCAAACAAGTAAAATATTTCAACAGTATATCAATTATAAAATATTTAAAAAAAATAAATGGAAATATCCATTTATGAAATCAACTTTCTATAATTTCTCTTAATATTAACTAATACAAATTTATAATCTTTAACAGTTAATTAAACTTTTATTAAATAACTGATTAAAAGATTTTTTCACAAGATTTTTAAAGTGTTAAAGTATATATTTCATTTTTGTTTAATCTCCAATTTCTGGGGAGGAAAATGGAAGTTAAATAAAGATGAATTTGCACAATTAATAGCTTTATTAAACTCTTATAATTTGCCTTTTTAAAGGAATATTAAAAGATGATTAAGTGTTAAATCAGTTATTTTGATATAACTATCTGTAAAGATTATAAAACTTAGCTTTCTTCCTTTAACTATTTTTCCTATCTTCTTTAATTTTCTTGTTGTTCAAAAAAATTCTGAAAAAATGGTCTAAATTTGAAAAGTAGGGGGACATTCCCCTCCCGCGACATGTGCCAGCCAGAAATAGATATACACAATGGAGGACGCAGCGGTCAAGGTAGGTTTACAGTTTGAATTTGTTAACACTTGTATCTGTTATATGTTCATTTAAATATTTCACTGAAACAACTTAATATTAACACATAAAATACGGTTTAAAAGAGATCTATGACATAATAAAGGAGGGGTTGAAATGTCGCTGGAATTTTATCTGATGATCCCCGTTCCAGCAGATCTCTTTTTCCAATTTATTTCAATTTAAAGTTTTTTGTGTATGTCTGGTCTACCATTAGGGTTTCAAAACATAATATCCAAACTTATAACAAATGTTAATTCATACTATAGATATATTACTAAATACAACTATTTATAATCATATTATAAAATAAAAAAACCTTTAAAAATCTTTTTAAAAAAAAAAAAAAAAAAGGATAAAATATAAAATCATAAAAAAATATATATATATATACTAACAATCTTATCTACCTTCTTTATAAAACTCTTTTTTTTTTTTCCTTATTATTAGTTTGATTAAAAGTGCATGGTTCTGTCTTTCTCTCTTTTTTCTAACTATTATACATATTATCTCTTCGATTATTCTATATATAGGATTAGAGTATGTCTGAATGACGTGTAAAAGCCGATGTAATAGACGTTACTTTGTTAATTTTTTTTATTGTTATTAATTATAAATATATAATTAACTTGAGGATGTAATAGAAGTAAAGAATTTTTTGTTCTCTCTCTATCTACAAATTAATAACATTTTACAAATTTTATAATTTGTATTTAAATGATCATAATAGTGAAGATAATTTTAATACAAAACTGGACTATAAAATTAAATAACTATTTATTATTATAATTAATTTAGATTTAGCTTGCTAATCTAATCAAATCTAACTGATATAAGTTATCATTATTATCAGTTTGCTCCTTAAATTTTTTAAAATTAGAATCACTGTTATAATTTTGTTATATAGTTTCTACACTATATTAATTCATATGAGCTTGCTCTATGATATATATTTTTTTATATATAACATAATATACAAATTAAATTATATTAGATATTCTAATATAAATAAATCTTCATACAAATCTTAATTATCTTTCATTGTTTGATTATTAAAAATTAAATTATAAAAGTAATTCTAGAAAAAAAAAATAATTTCAGAACTTTTGTTTTTTTCAGTGTTTTTGTTAGTTTAAAGATGTTTTTTTATTAGTTATTCTTAAAAATATAACAGATAACAAACAGTAATATCTATATATTTATAGATTAATTATTCAATTTATTACAAATTTTATCACCACAAAAACAATTAAGTAAAATATATTTAAAAAATTCATAAGAATAACAAACTAAAAAAACTAAAAAAAACTACAAACATATTAGTGTTAGCACCTCTTTTATGTTAATTTAAACTCGCTAAGAATTGCCTAAGAAAAAATTGTCAAACTTGTCCCTCTCTTAAGAACCATGACACTTTTCAAACAACTAGTTGTAAATTAGTGAATACTATTTATAAATTAACATGCCAAATTTGTCAACTATCATATATAGGACAAACTTGTAATCCATTAAATATACGAATAAACCTACATAGAAACCACGCTAAAAAATCAATTGGTAATATATATATGAAAGAACACAATCAATTACATACTTTTAACAACTTTAAGATAGAAATACTAGACATATGTCAAAACAAAAAACAACGACTATTATTAGAAAACAACTACATTTATAAACACAACACATTATTCCCTTATGGACTTAACGACGAATTAAACTACACATACAAACCACAAACAGAAGAAATTTCAACTTATGAAATCAGTTGCAAATATAAAAATGAATTTAAAACTAAACCTAATAAAACTAGAGGTAAAACTACAAATAAATTAGGTTACATTGAATTTGAAGAATTACTGGACCCAAAACAAATGTACACTAACAACTTCGTCGATAAATTTATTAAAACATTATTTAAACTAAATAATAATAAATTTATCAAACTCATAGAATATATTAAAATTCATAATCTGACTAACAGATTAATAGATATCACACACGACATCTTTAAATACAGAAAAATTAAACAAAATACTAATAACATTAATATTATCATTAAATTTAATAACAATTTATTTAATCATATTAAATTTAATGATATTTTTAATAACCAAATCATCAATAATCTTTTCCCTATAAAAAATTTAAATTTTAAAACAATCTGGAGATACAATAAAAATATAGGTAATTTAGTTTGCAATTATAACCAATTTATTAATAATTTGGCAAATTTTAAAAAAATTAAATGTAATTGCAACAACTATATTGATAAATATAAGTACTCAGGTCATATATTAACTAGCAACTTTTCTTTTTTAAATCCAGAATATCAAGAAATTTTAAATAAAGGGTATAAATATATACCTCAAATTAAACACAATTATAATAATACAATTAAATCTATATTAAAAGATATAGATATTTTCATAAATAAAACTAGTATAAAATACAGTATTCCAGAATTTACTTTTCTGGAATGGAAACATAATATTAAAAAGGAAATTATAAATTATTATAATAATACACTTAAATACACAAAACCCAATTCAGACATTCCTTCTTTCAAAGAAAATATAATTAATTTACAGAAGGACTATATTATCACTCCTATAGATAAATGTCCCAATAATTTATCTTTAATTTGTAAAAATCTATACCACGATATACTAAAAAAGGAAATTGATAATAATCATAAATACACTTTTGCTAGAACTACAGGCACAAAAATCAAAAAAGACATCAAAAATGTTGAAAATTCACTAAAAATTTATAATAACCACAAAAATCCAAACATACCAAAGTTCTATATAATTCCTAAACTACACAAAAAACCTATTTCTTTCAGAACAATCACATCTGGTATAAATTCAGTCATAAAAAATATTGATATACAATTAGCCTCAACACTACAATTTATTATAAATAAATTAACTAATAAATATAATTATAAATTTATCGACTCAAATAAAAAAATCATTAATTATTTAATGAACAATTGGACAAACATTGAAACAGTACACACATTTGACTTTGAGGACCTATATTCTAAAATAAATTTAAGAGATCTAAATAATAAAATAACCAATTTATTTAATGAATTAATTAATGACAAAACTTTCTACATTAAAATTATTCATAACAGATATAAAACATTTAAATTAGATCTTAAAACAGCAAAAACTCTACTGGAAACATTTTTAAATTTTAACTATATAGAATTTAAAAATAAAATATATATTCAATCAGAAGGCGTTCCCATGGGTACTTCTTCTAGTCCGTTACTAGCAAATTTAATATTGTTCTGGTACGAAAGAGAATACTTTCTACAAAATAATATTAATTGGCAAATATTCCGATATGTAGATGACATAATAATATTTAATAATCCACTGTTTAAAAAATTAATACCTGAAATATATCCTAAATACTTGAAACTTAAGAACAATGAAAAAATTTATAGAAACAAAAAAGTTAACTTTTTAGACTTGAATATAGACCTTACAAATAGTGCTGTTAGAGTTTATAATAAAAAGAGTAATTATAATTTCAATATTATAAAATACTGTAATATGAATTCTAATATATCATTAAATTGCTGTAAAGGTATATATTATGGTCAGTTTCTAAGATTTTATAGAATAAATAATATATTAGATAATTTCATAGAAGATGTTAAAAATTTAAACATGGAATTTATTAAAAACAAATTTAGTATCAAACAAGTAAAATATTTCAACAGTATATCAATTATAAAATATTTAAAAAAAAATAAATGGAAATATCCATTTATGAAATCAACTTTCTATAATTTCTCTTAATATTAACTAATACAAATTTATAATCTTTAACAGTTAATTAAACTTTTATTAAATAACTGATTAAAAGATTTTTTCACAAGATTTTTAAAGTGTTAAAGTATATATTTCATTTTTGTTTAATCTCCAATTTCTGGGGAGGAAAATGGAAGTTAAATAAAGATGAATTTGCACAATTAATAGCTTTATTAAACTCTTATAATTTGCCTTTTTAAAGGAATATTAAAAGATGATTAAGTGTTAAATCAGTTATTTTGATATAACTATCTGTAAAGATTATAAAACTTAGCTTTCTTCCTTTAACTATTTTTCCTATCTTCTTTAATTTTCTTGTTGTTCAAAAAAATTCTGAAGAAATGGTCTAAATTTGAAATGTAGGGGGACATTCCCCTCCCGCGACATGTGCCAGCCAGAAATAGATATACACAATGGAGGACGCAGCGGTCAAGGTAGGTTTACAGTTTGAATTTGTTAACACTTGTATCTGTTATATGTTCATTTAAATATTTCACTGAAACAACTTAATATTAACACATAAAATACGGTTTAAAAGAGATCTATGACATAATAAAGGAGGGGTTGAAATGTCGCTGGAATTTTATCTGATGATCCCCGTTCCAGCAGATCTCTTTTTCCAATTTATTTCAATTTAAAGTTTTTTGTGTATGTCTGGTCTACCATTAGGGTTTCAAAACATAATATCCAAACTTATAACAAATGTTAATTCATACTATAGATATATTACTAAATACAACTATTTATAATCATATTATAAAATAAAAAAACCTTTAAAAATCTTTTAAAAAAAAAAAAAAAAAAAGGATAAAATATAAAATCATAAAAAAATATATATATATATACTAACAATCTTATCTACCTTCTTTATAAAACTCTTTTTTTTTTTTTTTCCTTATTATTAGTTTGATTAAAAGTGCATGGTTCTGTCTTTCTCTCTTTTTTCTAACTATTATACATATTATCTCTTCGATTATTCTATATATAGGATTAGAGTATGTCTGAATGACGTGTAAAAGCCGATGTAATAGACGTTACTTTGTTAATTTTTTTTATTGTTATTAATTATAAATATATAATTAACTTGAGGATGTAATAGAAGTAAAGAATTTTTTTTTTTTCTCTCTCTATCTACAAATTAATAACATTTTACAAATTTTATAATTTGTATTTAAATGATCATAATAGTGAAGATAATTTTAATACAAAACTGGACTATAAAATTAAATAACTATTTATTATTATATATATATATATATATATATATATATATATACTAGCGGATGTACCCGGCTTCGCCCAGGTTTTTCTCGAGGGAATGTTTGTAGTCTAGTAATAAGAAAATATACTACACCTAAAAACTATCAGAGAAAAGAGAAACCACGGAAGGTGAACAGAAAAATGCTTACAATGGATGTTATGTTTACGATATCAAGTTAAATAAAAACAAAGATAAAATTTGCATATGTTGGTCACTATAAATTTGTATATTTGTTAGGCGAAATTAGAAACATGATAAAACAATTGGGTTTTTAAAAACAAATGTAGAAATAAAAGTTGAAGTATAATAAACAATGTTAAAGATTAGTTTTAATTATTAATCAAGATTGTGTGTGAATATGTGAGAAAGATGTAATATCGTTGTTGTTTTCTTAGCCGACTGTTTTACATATGGTGTTATCTTAAAATTGCTTGTTTTGAATATTTTTTAGATTGAGATTATTAGCTAGTATGTAAAAAATTAACTCTGTTGAAATTTAATTTTGTATTTATATATAAATAAAATTAACTCTGTTGATATTTTTTTTTGTATTTAATCGATAACAGCGAAGTTACGCATGTTAATGTTAGGAAATATATTTTGATGTTAAGCAAAACCTGCTCCATCTCGTTTTACATAAATGTTGAAAATTTGGTTGAAATTGATGCATTGTAACGAAAGTTTTTAGTGATGTCCACTTATGAAATTTCCATTTTATTAATATATATAATATATACAGATATTAATTATTTTTTAATGAAATACACAGCCTATATTATTATCTCAATTCTTCTTCATTTTCACGTCATTTATCTTATATTCACACTTTTTTACAAATATTTTAAAAAGCTGAAATATTTCAAAAAAGGTGAAAGCTATCGCTTGAAAAGCTATAGAACCAAATGAAATGTAATTTTAGGCATTTCGCAGCATGCAGTTTCAAAAAATGATTCTAGAAAAAGGTGCTAAATCTAAAAATACGCCCTTTAGCACATATTCGTGTGCAACAAATAAATACTTTGAAATTCGAATATAGACATTTTAAAATTTTATATTCAGACACTATAAATTTATATTCAAACATTAGTCTGTTTTGACCGAATTTACGTTGATCAACTCAAACGTTAATTTTAACTCTTTTAATGCGTTAAAAAAATCATTTGCGATACTTCACATTGAAAATATTTTCAATTAATCTCTTGTATTTTAAGGTTATATTTTAGAAATATTTTATATTACACACAGACACTAACTACAAGGTTGGGTCAATAAGTAATGCTCAATCAATCCTAGCAAAATATATAAATTAATTATTATTATATTATCTTGGGATTACAATAATTTTATTTAGGTTTCTTGTTTTTCTCTTTGAAAATTGTTTGATAAGAAGTTGTTGACTTTGCTTAGTATTATTAATGAAACTGATTCCAATAATTATTAATTAAACATTATATTTATTGATTTATAAGAGAGAGATATAATATAAAAAGGAAACTTATATTGAAAACAAAGGAACTCTTTTTTCTTGTTTTTTTAGCGCCTATTTACCCGTGAGCTTACACACACTCTGTGGTAACAAATAATTAAAATATGCACAACACACGCTCCCCTGTGTGTAAGCCCTAATCAGCAAGTCCAAGGCTATCTGCACATTTCTGTAGTTTGTCCTTAGGTAGACTCTTCGTTAGTATATCCGCCTCCATGTCTTCACTTTTGGTGTATGCCAGCTTGATTCCTTTTTGAATTTCCTCTTTCACAAAATAATACTTTCGGTTTATGTGCTTTGTTCGTGAAGAAATTTTGTCAGATTGTATCCAGTTTATTGCCGCCTGGCTGTCACTTTTCAAGGTAATTGGGAAAGTTAAATTTTCACAAAGTTCTTCTAGTAATCCCTTTAACCATAATACTTCTGAAATGCCTTCACATATTGAAATAAGTTCTGCTTCACATGTAGACAAGGCTACTAAATTTTGCTTCTACTTCTCCAGTTTATTAAGTTGTCGCCAAGTTTGACTGTATAGCCTGAATAGGATTTTGCGTCTCGGGTTGTGCACCAGCTCGCTTCAGTACTTATTGTGATATTGTTGTCTTTTGACTTATATGCCAACATTTTATTTATTGTTCCCTTCAGATATCTATAAATCCTTTTAACTCCAGTTAAGTGTATTTCTCTTGGATCATTACTATACTGTGATAAATTGCTGACGTTGAAGGATATGTCCGGTCGAGTACCCGTAGAAAGGTACATTAGTGATCCAATCATTTCCTGGTATACAGTTTTATCTACTGGCTTAGAGTCCAAATATTCATCCAAATTTTGATTTTGATCTCCAGGTGTCTGCACACTGTTGCATTCTTCCATTCCAAATCTGTGAAGAATAGTATCAATATAATGAGTCTGAGATAGATAAAATCCATCTTCTTCCCTTTTTATTTCAATTCCAATAAATGGTTCGCTATCTTTCTTTTCTGTTAGAGTAACATATTTTTCTATTTCTGAGGCTAGGTTGTCATTAATTTCCTTACTAGTTCCAGCAATGATGAGATCATCTACATATAGACCCAGTATTGCATACTCTTCTCCTCTCTGGAGTTTATAGACACATGGATCACATTTGGTTCTAATCATTCCCAACTGGTATAAAATTTCATTGATCTTTTTGTTCCAACATTTTCCTGATTGTGGTAGACCATACAGGCTTTTTTCCAATTTACACACTTTGTTTTCTTCTCCTTTTTGTATAAAACCATCTGGTTGTCTCATGTATACTGTCTCTTTTAACTCACCATAGAGATACGCTGTCTTCACATCATAAGTCTTTATGATTAAATTCTGTTGTGTTGCAAGAGCTACTATTGTTCGCAAGCTTTCCTTTTTGAGTACAGGTGAAAAAGATTCCTTATAGTCCACACCATATCTCTGATTGCATCCAACAGCAACCAGTCTGGTCTTTCTTTTATATATGCCGTCATTTGAGGTTTTCTTTGTACTGTAGACCCATTTACTATTGATGAATTTCATACCATTTTCCCTTGGTACTAGTGTCCATACTTTATGTTTTTCTATCTCTCTGAGCTCTTCTTCCATTGCTTTGTGCCATTCATTTCTTTCTCCACTATCCATTGCTTCTTTAAAGTTCTCCGGAATAAAATGATCAATTTCCATAATTAAGTTTGCATTATTCCTATCCTTTATTCTTTGTGAGCGTCGAACTCCTTCTTCAATCAATTTCCTTTCTTGTTCTTCAAGTCTTGCTTTGTGCCGTTCTTCTAAGATGCTCTTTGTTTCTCCTTTCTTTCTTCCTCCTTTTACACATCTTTCCAGTATCGGTTCAGTTTGTGATGAGTCATTTTCACAGTCACCACCTAGTTTTACTGAAGTATCCTCCTGAGACTTCATTTTACTCTCTGTGACAGGATTGTCTTCTTTCAAGATAAAAAAGTCTTCAGCAACTATTTCTTCACAATTTCCTTCATAGGTCAAATTATCACAATTAGTATCTTCTTGAATATCATTTGCATAATCAATTCCTCTCTTATCTTCACTAAATTTTACTGATCTGACTTCATGGATTCTTTTTGTCATTATTTCATATATTCTGTAGGCTTTTCTTTTAATGGAATAACCAATAAATATTCCCTTTCTACCCTTTGGTGAAAACTTGTTTCTTCTTGGTTTGCTCTCAAGCCAATGTGTCAAACATCCAAATATTCGAATGTGTTTGACCGATGGTTTCCTGCCATTCCATCTCTGCATAGGGGTATTTTGCTTGATAGACCTGTGGGGTGTACAATTCTTAATGTATGCAGCTGTAGCAATTGCCTCTGCCCAAAACATCATGGGTAATTTTGAGTCAATTAGTAAGGTTCTCGCTGTATCTATAAGAGTCCTATTCACTCTCTCTGCGACTCCATTACTTTGTGGTGAGTATGTGGTGGTAAGTTGGTGATGTTTCCCACTTCTCTTGAAAAGTCCTTCAAATCTAGAGTTACAAAATTCAGTTCCATTGTCCGTTCTTATATCTTTTATTCTAAGACTTAATTCGTTTTCAGCTCTTGCTTTAAATTCTTCAAATCTTTCAAAGGTCTCATCTTTAGATCTCAGGAAATATACAAAGATTCTTCTACTGTAATCATCTACTATAACAAGGAAATACTTAGATCCTCCTAAAGATTGACATGGCATTGGTCCACATAAATCCATATAAATCAACTGCAGGGGCTTAACTGTATAATTATTTGTAATATTATATGGCTTCTGCACCAGTTTTCCCATTATGCATGCTTCGCACTCTGGTAACCTTTCGAATTTTAGATCCAATCCTCTTACAATATGTCCTTGAATCATTTTTTTCGTGTATTCTTCATTTATATGGTTTAATCTCTTATGCCATAAACTTATATTGCTATTTTTATTTGATAAATGTGTATTTAAAACCATGACATTTTCATTTTTTGCTATTGGTACATTTCTTTGTTTTGTTTCCATCATAAACATTCTATCTTTAATATATGCTTCAGCAACTAAATCATTCCCTTCATTATAAATTTTTGCTCCATCCTTATTGAAAATAACTGAATTTCCCTTGTTGACTAATTCGTATACTGACAAGATATTATTCCTTAAACTTGGTACATGTAAGATATCTTTGATGCGAATATTTTCTTGGCCTTCACTTGTGCATGTAGTAAGTCTCATATCTCCTTTGGCTATGGCTTGGGTAGTTTTGCCCTTTTCAGCTAGGTTGATTTCACTTTCATAATCTACCACATTTTCCATCAAAGTTAGGTTTGGGGTTAAATGTGCGGTGCATCCTGAATCTATACACCATATTTGTCTATCATTTCTCTCATCTGGTGAATCTTCAAATTCTTTTACATATGTTTCAAATGCTTGCTCATTAATTCCACTTTTCATAGTATCCACTAGGTTATTTGAATGTTCCCTACTGTATTTGTGATTTCTATCACCAGGAGTCCATTTCTTTTGGTATCCTTGTTTCTGTTTATCTCGAAACCAGCAATCATTAGCTAGATGTCCCTTTTTATTACAAACAAAACATCTTTTTGGCTGAAATTGTTGGACTTTTCTATTTTTAATTCTGTATGCTTGTTCATGCCCATTCTCAACTGATTGATTTAATCTCATATTTCTTCTTGACTCCTCTTCTCTTAGAGTTTGTTGAATCTCTTCAATTGTTGCCTCTCTCTTAGATCGTAAGACAAAAGCAATATTTTCATACCTTGGATGTATGCCTCTGACAATATGAAATGAAAGTTCTCTTGAGGGAAATTGATGCCCTAATGATGAACTTCTAGCAGCAATATCTTTTGCCCTTGTTATATATTCATCTACAGTTTCATTATCTTTCATTCTAATGTTCTTTAATTCTAAGCCTATATCAATAATTTTATCTTCCAAATTGCCTGTGTATGTTTTTCTCAGTGAGTCCCATACTTTCTTAGCATTTGTTTCTCCTATGAACATTCCAGCTTGTTCATTTGTCAAAGTAGTGATGATTATCCCAAAAGCTTCATCATTTTTATCACTCCAAATCTCCCAAGAACTTTTGTCTTTCATATCAGGTTCTGGATCGGAAATTACACATTTAAATAATTTTCTTCCTCTCAGAACTGCGCCGATTTTCAACGCCCATATTTGATAATTATTTCCTGTTAATGGTTCAATTTTTGTTTGGGATAAAAAATTATATTCAGCCATTTTCGTCTTTTGAGCTAATATAAACAAACCAATATAATTTTAAAACAAATATATATTTTAAATATTTTTAAATATTGGGTAGCTTTTAAACATGCAATATATAGATATAATTTAACTTAATCTATATAAATACCTTTAATCGTCTTATAAGTGCTTCAGTTTACCGATCAGAATAAACTTCTTGCTTAATCTTCAGATTGAATATTTTCGTTTTTGAGCTTTATATCAATAAACCACCATCTGCTACCAATTGTTGACTTTGCTTAGTATTATTAATGATACTGATTCCAATAATTATTAATTAAACATTATATTTATTGATTTATAAGAGAGAGATATAATATAAAAGGAAACTTATATTGAAAACAAAGGAACTCTTTTTTCTTGTTTTTTTTTAGCGCCTATTTACCCGTGAGCTTACACACACTCTGTGGTAACAAATAATTAAAATATGCACAACAGAAGTTCTTTTCATTTTTAAATAAGTAGGATTAAAACGATAAGATTTTATTGAATATTTATTATTATCAGATATTTTAAAATATCAGCAAAAATCTTAAATATTTTAAAAGCAAGCACAATGTCTAAACTAAAATAAAAAAAAATAAAATAAACTTTTAATTTTAAAATATAAATGTAAAATGTCTAATTAAAAGTGATGTGAAGACATAATTACATAAGAATAATTTTACAAAACCTTTTATGTGCATGGAAGGTCAAACTTACTGCCCTTGGAAAATTGACAATTTGTCTTTGTCTGACAGCTCCTCGAAGTTTCTATTATGTTTCAGCACCGCTTACGGATACTAATTAGCTTTTTGCGCTAAAATATCTTAGAGATAAAAATTATACGGATGTTTGAAAGCATGTTTCTCTGAAATATTTGACGCATCTGGTCGAAACATTGGTGAGATATGGAGTTTGTTCTGTAAAGAGGAATTTCCAATTTCGAACGAAGAATATAAAGATGATAATTATAATTGTAATACTGTATTAAAATTCTTATCACACTGTTGTGTTGTTTATCTTTTATAAACTACAACTTATATATTTATT